>JARVZY010011695.1:0-43504 GCA_030686995.1 Artemisia argyi | reverse complement strand
TGAAGCTTGATATCATATAGGACACAAAAAGCTTCCATTTGCCCAGGTAGATCGTAGACCTGATCTGCATGGTCATCATAATCTTCAAGCTCGTGACCGCCGCCTATAGATGCGAGAAACTTAGCCATAGGATTATCTGGTGAAGTACCTCCTCATCATCACTGTGAGAAACATCCACCTCCGCCACCTTAGAAAATAGGTTACCCATATTGGTAGAAGAAGTATACGGAGAAGAAAAATAACTAGGCTTTGAAGCCGCAATCTGCTTCTTCTCTCTCAACTCACTTACTCACAAGCTGATCTTATGACTCCTTTCCAGACGTTTGAAACTCATACACCTTTTTAAGAGGATTACCATTATCGTCCACAAGAGTAGCTTTCCCATCAATAATAAGCTTTTCAATCTTCTCAATTTTCTCAACAATAGGAGTAGTACAAGGAATACCATTCACATCAGTATCTTCCATATCAAGATCAGCAAATGGGTTTGATGTTGCAACTATCGTCCCAATCGTACTTGCCACTTTAGCGATTTTCTCCTTAGTATCCTTCTCCTTAGTAGTATCCTTCTCCTTAGTAGCATCCACCTTCTTGGGCAAAGTAGGAGTCGCTTTATGTTGATAACGAACCTTATTATCCATAACAGGTTTTGTAAAACCTCCTTTACCCGGTACACTTTTACTTTTAGCCTTACGATTAACATCAGGAGCCACATTACTTTCACTACGAACCACCTCCTTAACATATTTTGGGCAATTAATACGATCATGCCCAAAAACTTTACACACGTCACAATGAGGAGGCTTCCATTCATATTCAACCTTAATGATCTCCATAGTAAAACTAGTATCCTCTTCATTAGGAATATCCATCAAAATTTCTCTTTTCAAAATAGAATCTGAGCTTAGTTCCACAAGAGCACGAGCAAAACTAATACGCCCCCAAGAATCCACACACATCGAGCTTGTAAATGCATCCAACATAATGGGTTTACCTACTTGAGTGGCAATTAAGCTCAAACCGTCTTCCGAATACGCAAGTAAAGGAACATTGTGCAATTTAATCCAAACCGGAACCTTAGTTACCTCATTTTTGGTCAAGGACACCTTCGGAGTCCATTTATTAAGAATGAGAGGGGAATTACGGATTAACCAAGGGCCACTTTGTAGGACACGATCAACACCATCTTTAAAATCAAACTTAAAGAGGTACACACCAACATCATTCTTAATAAACGTTTTCAAGCCAAACTTACCCCATGTATTGGTTACATAATTTTGAACAATGGGGAACGCAATAGTCTTGCCAAGAATGTATCCAACAAGAGTATTATCATACCTGCTCAATAAGCTCTCCATAGCAACTTTAGGTAACACCGTATCATGTTTCCAACACGATTTTCATTAACCAATGGCCTGAAATTAACCTTCTTCAAATTATGACCATGATTGAGCATGTTAGCAAAAGTAGTAGACGGAGGCACATTAGGAGCTGATCCCGAACCAACTTTAGCTTTAGTACTTTCATCAATAGTAGCCTGAGCATTAGATGAATCCATGTTCTCATCAATAGGATTTTTATTATCACCAACATAAACATTATAACCTGAATTAGCATCATTAACACTCCACGGACTAGGATACTCCTTCAACAAATCAAACACAGCCTTTGGAGAAGTAGAAGCTGCCGTTTGCGCATGTTCAGCCATAGAAGTAAAAGCATCACCACCAATGCTACCATTACCACTATTACTTGACGCACCATTCTCCCCATGCACATGCACATTAGAGCTAGAAATCATGCCAGAATCCAACTGATCATGAAATTGTTCACCACTCTTAGGGATAGTTCCAAAATAAACAGAAACGATTTACTAGTATCACAACCCAAAATACCACTATCACCAATACCAGTACGTGAATTACATGTACCATCAGTAGCTATGTTGGTCTTCGGGTAAGGATTAGTACCATACGGTTCAGTACGACCCTCACCCTCATTAATTACAACATTCACAGCCGAATGTTGTTGTGACGAGGGATCACGCACTGGTTCGAGCAGCCCCTCTGCGTGCCCAACATTCTTAATCGGACTAGATTGATCGGCCAACTCAGAAGATGAACCGTTAGTCGTACCCATATTAACGTCAACATTCTGGTTTACATCCATGCTATCAGAATTGTTCACTTTGGCAGCTTTGGAAGCACTACTTTTGTTAAAAAAAAAAAAAAAAAAAAAAAAAAAAAAAAAAAAACTTTTTCCATCTCTCAAACCCACAAACAAATACCACGAACAGTTAAGATCACCAAGAAGAGAACGCAAAAGTTAGGGTTTAAGCATTACGCACAACAAATCTAACCAGCACCCATTATTGGATCAATATTATAATCGATATTGGATCTGTGCTACTACGTAAATATTAGAATGAAACAATTAAAACCATTTGTAATTTTTATCTTTCTCCATTATTCTATAGAATGTATATGCGTAGATAATAAGTTCATATGAATATGGATAAGGGAGTGCGGTTCATGAAAAAGTACATCTTAAACTAAAAAACTTAATTTCCGATGAAACGGTTCTTGATATTTTATTGGGAAATATAGGTCTATATATTTACCAATTCTATGCTATAACCGCTAATAGAGCTGTAAACGAACACGAATGCAGTCTTGTTCATATTCGTTCATTAAAAAAATAAATGAACATGAACACTTAAACGGACGAATTTTTTTGTTCATGTTCGTTTAATAAAAAAATGAGTTGTTCATGTTCGTTTTTCGTTCTTTAAGATACTAAACGAATGCTAAACGGACATAAACGATCGAACATAAATGACCATAGACAAACAAACATAAACTTTATTAAATTATGCATCTAATACTGTTTTATATGTGATATTTTGTTTAAACAAACTAATTTTAAAATTATACAATTAAAAGATGGGTAGGGATCCAATAAGAAGAATAATTAAAATGAGAAAGGTAAGAAGTAATTCTAGCCACACATTTTTATATGGGAGGGAAAATTTGAATGAAGATGCATCCATTTTTGTAGGTGCATCTAGAATGTGTGGTTGTGGTTACTTCTTATCCTTCCTATTTTAATTATTCTTTCTATTTGATCCTAACTCATTAAAAGATATGATATAAGAATATAAATAAATAAATGGAGTAAGGATCAAATGAGAAATAAAAGTAAAATGAGAAGAATGAGAAGTGATTACAACCGCACATTTCAGATGCACCTACAAAATAAGATGCACCTCCCATGAAATTCTCCTTCCTCATTTGAAATGTGTGGCTACAAACATTTCTCATTCTTCTTATTTTATTTTTTCTTCTTATTGGATCCATTCCCTAAATGAATATAAACAAACGTTAACGAATGCATAATCTGACGTTCATGAACATAAATAAACGGATGTGACTTTTGTTCACATTCGTTCATTTAAATAAACACTCGTAAAATATTGTTCATGTTCGTTCTTTTAATAAATAAACGAACTTTTTACCGAACAGTTAATGAAATGTTCGCTGAACGTTCAGTTCGTTTACAGCACTAACCTCTAACTTACTATTCGCACACCATATTAAATAACTTCTAGCCATCGCCCACACAATCAGAAATTTAACTACAAAAATTGTAAATTCATTTATGGATCGAGGGGAAAAAAATTGATGTAACTCACAATTTCTTAAGTATATAACCAAACATATTACACCAGAATAACATATCAACAATGGATTCTCTTCTTCATATTCTTCTTGCATCTCTTCCCATCCTATGTCTCCTTTACTTTCTTCCCAAAATCATCAAAAGCAAATCGAAATCAAACGTCCATAGTCAACTCCGTACTCCACCCGGCCCTCGTGGACTACCCTTAATTGGAAACTTGCTCCAGATCGAGAAATCAAACCTTCATACTTCCCTGTGGAACCTCTCCAAATCCTACGGTCCAGTTGTATCCCTGAACCTTGGTTCTATCTCAGCCATCGTTGTTTCTTCTGCGAGTGTAGCTAAAGAAATCTTGCAAACTCAAGATCTTACTTTTTGTAGTAGGCCATCATTTCATGGCCCAAAAAGGGTAACTTACAATAGCATTGATGTGGCTTTATCACCATACAACAAGAGCTGGAAGGAGATGAGAAAGATATTTACTGTTTATCTGTTTAGCCCAAAAAGGCTACAATCTTCTAGGTTTATACGTGAAGATGAGGTCTCACGTGCCGTGGAGAAGATACATGGGCAAGCAGTTTCATCTAAGCATGTAAACTTGAGTGAAATTGCCCATTTCGTGATGAGCAATATGGTAACAAGAATTGGTTTTGGCAAGAGGTATGAAGATGGATATGAAAGTAAGGAGATTCTTCAACTTCTTCATGAATTTCAGGCAACGCTAACAAACTACTTTATTTCGGATCTTTGGCCAGATTTTCCTCTTGTCGGTTTGATTGATAGGTTAATGGGGAAATTTTATCGGCTAGAGCAGAGCTTCCAAGCTTTAGATTCATTTTACCAAAAACTAGTTGATGAACACCTTGACCCTCAATATTCCAAACCAGATGAGGAACAGCAAGACCTTATTGATATTTTATATCAACTCAAGAAGGATCAAGTCTTGGATCCCTTTGAGCTCACTGATGATCACATTAAAGCTATGCTCACGGTAAAGATAAGAGTTTTTTCACATAATTCCTACTACATACCGTAATTGCTTGATGCAAATTATAAGATGTTTCTGGATTTACAAAATTAATTTAAAAAAAAACACTTTGACCCTTTTTGTTGTAGTCACCTAAACCAAGAACTTTGTACTTGGTGGGTCACGTTTGATATTGGCCAAAAAAATAAATAAATAAATAAAATAATAATAAATAACTATGTTGTTGTCTCAAACTAGGGTGTCTTTGGACATCAGTCCTCTGGCTAATTATCTAATTGCTTCCTCTGTGTCTCTTTCAGGATATATTGGTTGCTGGAACTGATAATAGTGCGGCTTCATTAGTTTGGGCAATGACAACACTAATAAAGAACCCAAAAGCGATGAAAAAAGCCCAAGAAGAAGTACGGAACACGGTTCAAAACAAAGATAAGGTAGATGAAGATGATCTTCCAAAACTCACCTATCTAAAGGCAGTGGTAAAAGAAGTCATGAGATTATACCCCCCGGCTCCATTTCTCGTACCACGAGAAACAATGAAAGACACTATTTTACTTGACTACAAAATCAAGAAGAAAACAATAGTTTATGTGAATGCTATGGCTATTGGAAGAGACCCTGAATCTTGGGATAATCCAGAGGAGTTCTCACCGGAGAGGTTTTTGGGTAGTGATATTGGATTTAAAGGAAGTGACTTTGAGTTCATCCCATTTGGGGCTGGTCGCAGAATTTGCCCCGGAATTTCAATGGGAGTCAATTCGGTGGAGCTTTTTCTTGCAAATCTCATATACTCGTTTGATTGGGGGTTGCCAGATGGTACTAAGATAGAAGATATAGACTCTGGGGTTATGTCTGGGTTTACCATGACCAATAAGAAGGACCTCTTTCTTTTAGCCCATCTTAACACTCCAGTTCTCTAAAAGGGCTATACATAGTCGGTTGAGACTATAATTTGAGCAAGCTAAACATCCAAGTTTAAATAACTCATTTGTGTATCCTTCACAAATTACAATTGACATAATGAACATGTTTTACTCTGGTTGACGTGTTTTCAAGATAATGTACTTAGAGCATGCCCAAGCGTAACTCAGGTTATAAGTTAACGCAGCGCCACGTCAGCGCCATGTCAATTTTACCACTTTAACTTTAACTTACAAAAAAACACCCTCATTCATAACTCAATCTTAACTCAACAATTTGGGCCCCACTTTTATCATTTTTTTCAATTATTTAAAGAAATACAAATAAAAACAAATTACATTTTTTTAAACAAATCACTAAATATACAAATGTTATTTACTAAAAAAAACCCACAAGGACTGAAAATGTTATTACTTTAAACAAGAAACCACAAGGACTGAAAATGTTATTTGCAAATGTTTTCTTCTTCTTCTTCGGAGTAGACCTGCAACACACACTAACACACACTGAAACACACACAAAACACACACATAAAACCCAACGAAAAACCATTTAAATCATTTAAATCGGAAGAAAAAAAAAGAAAAAAAAAAAAAGACGTTTAACGCAGCGTTAGCACGCTAACGTGGTGCGTTAACGCGCCTCTAACGCAGGAGGACACAGCCGTAACGCAGCTTAACGCAGCCCAAAACTCACTTTAACGCAGCCAAGGCGTTACGCATGTGCATGCTCTTAGGAATTAAGATATTGTATGTTATGCTGCTTCTTTTTTATGCTAATACTTTATTTAGGGTAAATTACGAAAAATGTCCCTACGGTTTCTGATTTTTGCACACCATGTCACTCAATTTATGTTTTTGTATATAATGCCATTGTAGTTACGATTTTTTTTTTTTTTTTTTTTTTTTTTTTTTTGGCACTCCATGCCATTTTCAATAATGAGCGTCAATTTTTCTAGTTAAATATGATCAAAGGCCTAAGGAATAATTAATATACTCTCGTCTTCTCCCCACCCCACTTTGTAATTCTATTAAATTTCATTTATTTTTAATCTATTTGTTAAAAACATAAAAAATAAGCTCAGGTTTTCGATAATTTAACACCAAAAAACATAACTTGTATACAAAAATTATCAAATCACTTTCTGGACAAAGCATCAAAAAACTCATCGTAATTATCGCTTCCATATCAAATAATTCATCATTACCGCCATGTTTGAAAACAACCACCATTTTCACTTACAAACAAACAAAGGTGCATAAAAATTATGAAAGAATCACATACCCTTTTCGCAGTATAAACTACTTAAAGGAAAAATCATATTTGGCATAAATCAAAAGAAAAAAAAATGAAGTGTTAAGTTTGATGGTTGGATATTTGGAAGTACAACCAACAAAAAAAAAAATATCTTTTTTCTTTCGGTCAAAACGTAACATTGATCAACAAAACAAGAACATTAATATAAATTGCCAAAACTATTTCATGAATTCTTATTGCAACTCACTGAGATAAAATACACCGGCCCCCATATGATCAAACAATTTGAATCCGATTTCTTGTATCTTGACTCAAATCTTCCTTGTAGGACTCAAACCACCATCACTATTTGTCAATGCATGTACTCATATGATATCTATATAGTTATTGGGTTTTTAAGATAAGTGGTGGTGAGATGTTTGTGGTGCGAGAAACAGAGCCGGTCCTAAGTTTTAAGCTGCCCTGGGCAAGCCGGCTGAAAAATGCCCCTTATATAATACATTATTTTTAACAGTTTGAAACATTGTCAAGTTATATAGCTCATCCTCATAAATATTTTGGATATCTTTATAACTTGGTGAAGCTATAGCATATCTACAAATCAATTTACTAGAGTACATGTCCAATTATTAACGACGAAATCTTCAAAAATGTATGAAAACGAGTGGCATTAACCTATCTACAAACGTTTGCATTGGAACATATTTATGGGCGAGCTATATGTATCAATTCCGTGAGCAGCGGTTGAACGCGGTTGAACTGAACATAAAAAGTGCATCCAGTAGGAATCGAACCTACAACATGCATATACATATAGTATACCACCTAATTACCCTATTTCCTTTATTGGGGAAGAAACTAAAGTAAGAAACCCACAAAAATTATACCTCATAGAAAAAGGCCAAACCCAAAGTCATCGATACCTAAAATTGGGCCCAAGTAAGCCATTTGGATCCCATAGCAGTAAGCAACACAACAAAGAAAACAACTTTTTTACAGTTTACGTTACTAAAATTACTTTGCTAGCGTTGGAATAAAAAATATTTTTATATGTCGTTCACAAATAGTATTATTTAATAGGTGTTGGAGTTTGGTCCATCGAGATTTGTTATATAGAAGTAGAAGGCTCCCACCGCGCTACAGTGAGATTTTAGGATAATTTTAAAGTTATTTGATATGTTAAGGGTACATGTTGAAAGTTTTTTAATTTAAAAAGTATACA
This sequence comes from Artemisia argyi, assembly GCA_030686995.1. NCBI lineage: Eukaryota > Viridiplantae > Streptophyta > Magnoliopsida > Asterales > Asteraceae > Artemisia > Artemisia argyi. Next base: position 35,441 of record JARVZY010011695.1, on the reverse strand, counting down.
TATATTAAACTTAAACTTTTTATATATATATATATATATATATATATAAATGTACTTGTGTTTTGTTCGTTATCGATAGACCTAGGTAGTAATTTTTTTATTTAAGAAACCGCAAGATATTTATTAAATATTTGGTAAATAAAATTTGTTCTATATGAAAGTAGTAAATATTAAAAAGTTCAGGGTGTGTTTTTTAAATGTTATTTTTTTTTTATAAATGCATTGTTTTAATATTGTGTGTGTGAGTCCATGGGAGTTATGGTGTGAAGGCAGCCAAGAACCCAATAGGATTGTTTTAAGAAATTCTATTTTTATGATTTTTTTTATTATTTTATGGGCTTTGATCATGTGTGTGTGAATCCATGTGAGTCATGGTGTGAAGGCAGACAAGAACCAATAGGAACGTTGTATATATAGAGGCAATATAGAATAAATGAATATTAAATATTAAATATTAAAAAACTGAAGCTTTGGAACCTGGTCCATTGTGCTTTGTTATACATATAGTTAATATACAAAAACATGTGAAAACGGATGAAAATGTATGAAAACGGATGTAAATGTATAAAAACACACGAAAACGGAAAAAATCATATGAAAACGGATGAAAACATACGAAAACATAAGAAAATTGACGAAAACATATGAAAACGTATGAAAACGGACGAAGCGTGTGAAAACGGATGAAAATGTATGGAAACTTACGAAAACATATATAAACATATGAAAATAGACGAAAATGTATGAAAACGGACGGAAATGAATGGAAACGTATCAAAACGGACGAAAACATACAAAAACGGATGAAAACGTATGAAAACGTATAAAAACAGACAAAAACGGATAAAAACGTATGAAAACAGACAAAAGTGTATGAAAAAAGACGGAAACGAATGGAAATGTATAAAAATGGATGAGAACGTATGAAAACGAATGAAAACTTATGAAAATGGATGAGAAAGTACTCAAGCCAAAAACGTACCTGATCCCTTCCCATTATATATATATATATATATATATATATATATATATATATATATATGGTGGAGTTATTCTAAAAAATCTCTTATTATAAAAGTGTAAAAAGTATCTGATGCTTCTTAAATAAGATGCAGTAATTGAAATCTTGTAAAGGTGCATTGCAGTTATAAACATTGCTTCATCAAAATTAGTGCATTACAATTATCAAACTGCAGCGCAGTTACACTTTTTCATAAATTGACAAAATAAATAAATCTCTAAAATATGGTAAAGAAATGTCAAAAATGTAAAGCTCAATATCCCCTATATATAACTCGCATGTTTCATATTTGTTTGATCCCAACCACCTCTCTTTTTCTTTTAGAAACAATGACAACCGCCACAAAAAGGTTAGTTTGCTCTCCTTACGCCTTATTTGAGTGTTTTTGTATACATAGATTAATATATTGAAATATTGAATAATTAGTCTTATGATTCATATAATTAAAATGCTTTTCTCTTACAAATATGTTTTAATACTTTATAATACATTACTCGTCTTTAGAGTATATTTCGTAATATGCTAATCTAATATATATATCCATATTCATGGAAGTCAATAAGGGTGGCCCAAGAACGTTATGAATTTTAAATGAAACTTGAAAATCTGAGAGACGACCGTACCACTAGCTCAATTGGGTAGACCAACGGAGACCATGCATGCATGTAATTTAGTCTCTCATAAATTAGTGACCAGTTTGCTAGTCTTAGAAAAACATTAATGTTCTTACGGTTCACAATAGGAAAGTACAGTGAGTTAAACATGATATTTTCCAACCACTATAATTGTTTACAACTTTATCTTTTTTCTGTAACCTTGGTGTAGGCTAGAAGGCAAGGTCGCACTGATAACTGGAGCAGCAGGCGGTCTTGGCGAGTCTATTGCAAAGCTCTTTGCTGAGCATGGAGCAAAAATCATCATCGCAGACATCAAAGACGAGCTTGGACAAGCGGTTTGTGAGGCGATAGGCTCGTCAAACTCGATATATGTTCATTGTGATGTAAGCAATGAAGATGATGTTAAGAATGTTGTAGATGTTGCTATTTCCACTTATGGAAAACTCGACATCATGTTCAATAATGCAGCGTTAGTAGATCCTTACAAGCCAAACATTCTCGACAATGAAAAAATTAACTTTGAGCAAGTACTTAATGTTAACGTCACAGGTGTCTTTCTAGGCATGAAACATGCTGCTAGGGTTATGGTTCCAAGACGAACGGGTTGTATAGTATCAACGTCTAGCGTTGCTTCACAACTCAGTGGTATGTCCTCGCATGCTTATTCTGCTTCAAAGCATGCCATAGTGGGCCTGACCAGGAATCTCGCAGTAGAGTTAGGACAGTATGGCATTCGAGTAAACAGTTTGTCACCACATGGAATGTTCACACCCATGATCACAAGTAATTATTACATTAATAAGAGGGAGGATTTTGAGAATTTAATCAGTTCAACTGCGAACCTTAAGGGCGTTACACTAACAACTGACGTTGTTGCTAATGCCGCTCTTTTTCTGGTGAGCGATGATGCTAAGTACATTAGTGGACATAATTTGTTGGTTGATGGTGGGTTCACTATTGCTTCTCCAATCAATATGTTTACGCCTTCAGTGAATCATTAAGTTGAGATGTTCGTTGTTATCATGTTTGTTTCTTTAAATAAGGGTTTAAGTTACACAATAAACTATAACTTTGTAACTGTTTCATTTTGTATTTGTGTAATTGTGTCTACATGTGATATTATCAACTTTTACTACTTGCCGGTTTTTTTTTTTTTTTTCTTTTTTTTTTTTTTTTTTTTTTTTTTTTCTTTTCTAATAACGTGAATTTTCATCGCTCATTTTTTTTTTTCTTTTTTATTTGGTAAAGGGTTACTCTTGTAAAGAAATTAAGTGTAAAAATAATTGTCGAATTGCACACCTCAAGATTTGAACGTAAGAAATTGCATTTAAGAGTGATGGGGCTTACCATTATGCTAGAACATTATATATTAATCTCGCGTGTTGCGGCGGTAATTAACTATTTGTAAGTTACAACTCCTTCCATCTCAAATTAATAGTGCACGTTTTTTTTTTTTTTTTTTTTTTTTAAGTATCAATTTAATTGTTCACTACTAATTATAGATAGAAAAGTTGCATCGAGTTTACAATATTAGCCTTGGTTGAAATTAATATTACAAACTTGAAAAATAAAACTGTCATTCTGCAAAAATAAACAGAGGGAAAGCAGTAATAATTATATTTATCTTAAACTGTATGTTTTTTGTCGGGGGACAATTATTTTGAGACGGATGAAGTATTACATTTTCATCCGTTTTCTTTCATTTTTGTCCGTTTTTTTTACGTTTTTCCAGTTTTCATACGTTTTTCCAATTATCATACGTTTTTGTCTGTTTGTATACGTTTTCATCCGTTTTTATACGTTTTCACCCATTTTTTACATGTTTGTCTGTTTTTCTTACATTTTTTTCCGTTTTCATACGTTTTTACCAATTTTGTTACATTTTCCTCCGTTTTTCTTACGTTTTTGCCTAGTTTCTTACATTTTTGTCTGTTTTCTTACGTTTAAATTTGGTTTTCTTATAATTTTTTCCCTAAATATCTTTAAAAATTATAAGAAAAAAAATTATAAGAAAACCAAATTATTAGGAAAAAAAATTATAAGAAAAAGAATTATTAGAAAACAAAAATTTATATACCAAATTATAAGAAAAACGTATGTAAAAGGAAAAAACGTAAGAAAAACGTATAAAAATGGACAAAAACGGATACAAACATATAAAAATGGATGAAAATGTAAGAAAACGGGTTAAAACGTATAAAAACGGAAAAAAAAAGTATGTAAACGGAAAAAACGTAAGAAAAACAGACAAAAACGTAAGAAAAACGGATGAAAACGTATTAAAATTGACAAAAACGTATAAAAACAGACAAAAACATATGAAAACTGGAAAAACGTATGAAAACCGGAAAAACGTAAGAAAAATGGACAAAAAAGTAAGAAAAACGGATGATAATGTAAGAAACTGGGTGAAAACGTATGAAAACGGAAAAAAACATAAGAAAACAGACAAACACTTAAGAAAAATGGATGAAAACCTATGAAAATGGGCGAAATCGTATAAAAACAGACAAAAACGTATAAAAGGACTAACGGTGTGATACGTGGGAATCGCACCAGGCTTTACCTCTCGAGGGATCTCGAGAAGCTTACAACCCCCACCAGGCAGTGTACCTGATCGTTGTAGTATAGTATAGTGACAAGTACCGGGAGATTGATCGTTCAGCTTAGGAATAGTGTCGTTAGGATTAGAAAGCCTCCTAAATTAAGTCTAGGGGTGATAGATGATTCTTTTTGTATTTTATATTTTACAAAAGCAAATAAAATCTCAGGTTTTGGCAGAGTGGGCAGAATTAGTTGCTAGTCAACTAACCCAATAACTAAAGATGCAATCAAAATAAAATAAAAGAAATGAAAATAAAACTAATTACTAATGTGGTGTAGACAATAATGGGGAGAGTTGTGTTTAATTAGGTTTCATTACTCCCTAAGTATCTTTTACAGGTTGATAGTTTGTTACAATTGCGTGGATGACGGATTATATTCCTTAATACTAGTCGTAGGGCCGTGTACAATATTCCCTAACTCTATAGGATCCTACTTCACTCCATGTCGATCCACTAAAGACAAGTTACGGGTCATTTAACACTAATATAAAAGTAATTACAACAAATAATCGTTCCACTAAAGACTAAAGACAAGCACGGAGGTCATATACTAGTACCTCACAAATAGTGTTTGGATACTCACATCTCTCGGGTGTAATAAAGTATATATCACAATATGGAAATGGAAAACATCTCTCACTACCTGTCATAGCAAATTAGATTACCATAGGCTTGGGAAAGGATCAAACCTCCACCACATGGCGTAAGCACCTAGGATAAACTATCAAAGAGGTCTTTTAAAGGGTTATAACGTTAGGTGTAGGGATATGGAATACACGGTTTTGTTGGATAAAGGCAATATTTACTGGTGGCGAGTTAATCGTCTTGGTTAATTACATGTACAATATGGCTTTGCTAAGCCAAGACTAGACTCGTCTTAAGCTAGTAAATCAAAAAATAAAAAAAACATAAAATAAACATAGAATGAAACGGGATGGTAGTCCGTATGTTTTTCTTTTCTTTTTCCATTTTTTTTAATTGCATACACTTCTACCCTACCATCCAAAATAATACATCATAAGGAATGAACATTCCCTTTACACTTGAATTTTTACATACTTTACAAAAAACTACTCTAATGACTCGAATCAAGATAATCAAAACACTTGGAGTACTTTTAAGATTAACGCACATATGGGGGTAATATATGATGTTCTTCCCCATTACTCCATAACATAAGTACTTTACCCATGAGTCCCAATCGTCCCAAAACAATATGTACAAGATATGACTCAACTTAGCAACCATGTAAGCAATTAGATAATTAACTAAGGGTTTAAACAAATAACAATAATGCACCAAAGATGAGTGCATACACGAAAGGCTAAGGCGATTTGGTTCTACATTTAAGTGGGTTGTAACAAATTCTTCCTTTAAGTAAGATGCTTAAAGTTAGAAACGAAAAGATAGGCTCGGAGGGGTGTACTAGGGGTTTCGTGTACTAAAAATTAGTACAACGCTAAGGTGTGGGAAAAATTAATTGACTTAGCTAGCCAAGTAATATGACTTAAATGGTCAAGTAATTATGATACGGGTTTAACACAAGGGTGATCCTAATGCCTCTTATCATGTAGTAAATCCTACTACATGAATGTAGTCTCACTAGCGGTCTCAGGATGCATCACTAACGCAAGTTCTAGAATCTAAATACTACCGGTACACTCATAAGCACTAATAGTAAATGCTTTTCCTATCAAATCTAAAGGCGAACCTCACATATTTGGGTTGAAAATTTTTCTGAATAGTACGGTGATGTGCTAGTCATGCAACTCCTATCCATGAGACGCTTGTTAAGGCTAAAGTTTCACTCCTAAATGTTGTAAAAAATTTTAAATTTGGCGCTAAAATTACACTAACAAGTATTTCTCTTTGTTTTATTACACACCTACCATCAAATAAACAAACTCAAGTGCAATTGTATCCTATAAGGTATCATCATTTACCCTCCCCTTACACTTAGGATGAACATTGTCCCCAATGTTCAATTAAAGGATGTAAAAGTGAAATAAAATGAAAACAAATACTCCCCTAATTCGTTCGGTGTGGATAGTGAGGTAACAAGGTTAAATCATGCTCCAAGAAAATGAACAATCAAAGCTTCCCTTCCAGAAAAATAAATCATCTTCTTGTCAAACGTAACCTGTTAAACCTGAGAAAACAAACAAGGCAACCTCGCGTAAAATCGGCGGCAATCTAAATATACTAAAAAGTCCTAGAAAACAAATTAAGATATAATGTTTGTGGAATGAATGTTTGCAGATTTCCTGAAGTTTATAAAACTAAAGAATTAACAAAAACTTTAAGACTCCGTTAGAGAAACAAAATTAGCAAAATTTCCAGAATTTTACACATGACGCCGTCAAGAGTAAATTCTTTACGCCGTCAGAAGTGATCTGCAGAAATCCTTATGTTGAGTTTCCGGAAAATTTCTGGAAAAACATATGTCCTACTTCCTGGAAAATCCTACAAAACATCATCATGACTCGATACAAGCATTTGACTCTAACAAATACTAATACACATGTTCATTAATTATTGTGGATATTCATGATCAATTTTGTTCTTAGAAACAAATTTGGGGTTTCCCCTTACACTTATCTTTTGAAAAATACCATTGTATGAAGTTAAGATGAAGTTAAACAATAAAATAAAGTATCTTCACAATTTTTAGTTTGAAACATGATCTACCAACAATAAAAATAAAGCATGCATACGGAAACAAATAACAATTAATAAAAATCACACAAAACATGGGTTGCCTCCCAAGAAGTGCTTTTCTTTATTTTACGAGTCTTGTAGCTAAACTCAAGGTAATGAGTTACCTTGTAGCTCTTATGCTCACATATCCAAGGGTGAGCCATCTAATAGTCGCCTCATCTCTCTTATAGTCATCACTTTGCTCTAAACATCTGCGATAATATCTTTTATTCTTTTCATGAGGATATATAAGCCCTTTTCTTTTATCATTCTTACTTAGCATTTCTAAGGGTGGATACCTACTACATTTTTCCATAGAAAAACCCTTGAACCTAGGATGTGCACGGGGCATTTGGTAAACAAAATCTTCATCTCCATCCGAGAATGTAATTAACCCTTCCATAAGATTTTCATCAAGATTGGTTAACCTTTTGAAGGGTTTTCCAAACACAACTTGAGTCAACTTACTATCGATAAATTCTCCTAGATTCTCCATAACCATGAACTCAACAAGATAAACAAAGCTTCCTACAAACACATGCAACGTCATTGCCCTAGCAACAATATTATCTCCTTTGTATTCTAACTCATCTACCATGATTTTATTGTATTCACTACGCGAGATTATGTTCATTGGTAGAGATGAGTTAAGGTAAGCATCGAAGCTCCTAAATCCAATTTTACAAGGAAATTGTATATTAAATGGGTTATCATCCTCAATCCTTGTTCTAGGGTCGACATACCTAAGAGGGTCCACTTTATCATCCATCCTATTTTCATTAATTAAGTCACCATCATCTAGGTCCTCATCGGGGTCCGAATAGTAAAAGGGACTAGCCCTATGGTCATCATCATGGTCAGACTCCTCCATCTCAAAATTATTGTTAAAGTGATGGTTAGGTGAGAGGTTAGGTGGGTTCTCATTTTCCACTAGGGGGTTTGGGGTGGGCATTTGGAAAATCCTACGACAAAAAACACGAATAACAAGAATCATACGATCAATGTTATTGTTATTCATCGAGTTAGTTTACGAACACAGGAAACAAAGAAACAAGATAGACTAAAGAAAACCTAGAAATAAAAATAAAATCTTACTAGAAAGGAATCTAGCAAGTAGACATAATTAAAAGAAATCCTAACCTAGACAATACCTATTCCTCGGCAGCGGCGCCAAAAACTTGATACGTGGGAATCACACCAGGCTTTACCTCTCGAGAAGCTTATAACCCCCACCAGGCAATGTACCTGATCGTTGTAGTATAGTATAGTGACATGTACCGGGGGATTGATCGTTCAGCTTAGGAATAGTGTCGCTAGGATTAGAAAGCCTCCTAAATTAAGTCTAGGGGTGATAGATGATTCTTTTTGTATTTTATATTCTATAAAAGCAAGTAAAATCTCGGGTTTTGGAAGAGTGGGCGGAATTAGTTGCTAGTCAACTAACCCAATAACTAAAGATGCAATCAAAATAAAATAAAATAAATGAAAATAAAACTAATTACTAATGTGGTGTAGACAATAATGGGGAGAGTTGTGTTTACTTAGGTTTCATTACTCCCTAGATATCTTTTACAGGTTGATAATTTGTTACAATTGCGTGGATGACGGATTATATTCCTTAATACTAGTCGTAGGGCCGTGTACAATATTCCCTAACTCTATAGGATCCTACTTCACTCCATGTCAATCCTGTTAAAAGCTCCTAACATGGAATCATTAGGATTCTCCTATGCATTAAATATAACCAAAAATCATAGTACACCTTTGATCATGTTTCTTAAAACGTTCAAGCATGTTACTAATGGAAGTCTACCAGTTTTCTTAAGGCTAACATCGAATACAATCATCTGTAACAACTATAAACAAACAATCAACCCATAATTAACATCTAGGTTTCACTACATCTAAGCAAACACAAAAGTAATCTAGCCGAGCATGTTAAATTGAAGACAAGTGTAAGATATATTCAAACAACACATAGACATATTGATTGAATTGAAAGAGTACTTACCTCAAATTGAGATGAAGGATTCAAGGGGTTGAAAACCCTTGAAAATACTGATAAATTCGGACCTAGGGTTTCTCCAAAGTTACTCCCTATATGTTACACTCTAATGAATCAAAATTGCAAAACTATATATAGATTTTCTAAGGTGACGGCGTCAAGAAGGAATTTCTGACGACGTCAACTCGCCGCCCATAATGAAATCGGATTGCCTAGATCCACTTGTGATACCGTCATGTGTAAAATCTTCTAGGCCGTCACTAGTAAATGGACCATGACGGCCTATGGTGACGCCGTCATGCCATTAGTGTAATTCTGTTCTAGACCGTCATGGACTTTAGCCACTTCCACCTCTTTTATTACTCTTGACGCCGTCATGAAGAAGCATGTGACGCCGTCAGGTACTGTTCCCAGCAAGGAAAATTAAGACTTTGCCGTTTTCTTCACTTTTATGCTCAAAAAACGTCCAAAATGCTTCCTTTTCCAGAATTCACTCCAAAAGTACATCAAATGACAAAAGGAACGATTTAGGGCAATATTTGATCAAATAAATTCGAATCCGGGCTTAAAAGACCCCTTAAAAGTGGTTCGTTTTTCGCCTCATCACGGTGCAAATGTTTGTTGCATACGGTCGTTAAAGGATTAACGGTGCAAATGAACTAACGGGAAAAACTAACGACAATTAGTCTGAGGGACCATTCATGTTATTCTTTGGCAGCAACAGGGATCATACATGCAACTTTTAAGTTTTGAGGGACGGTAGGTAAAATTTTTGTCAAACCACAGGGACCATTCATGTAATTTACTCAAGTATGAATATAAAATATTATAGCTTGCACAATGATCAAAGAAAATTTTACACTTGCATAACATCATACATTTTGTAAACTCACATTTGAAAGATTATTTCAATTTTATTATTAAAACATAACTTTACCCGATTTGTTACATAAATTTTAATGAAGATGCGGTGACCCACTAGATGAGACATTGACCTGCCATGGAATTATATATTACTACCTCCGTCTCAAAATAAATGTTATGTTTGACTTTTTAGAATCTTTATTGTTCAACTTTTACCGTAAATACTTTTATTTATGTAATATAATACTTGATGCAAAATTTATGAATTGATTGTGTTTCAAATATATTTTTATTGGTATAATTTTTATCAAATATTATATAACATAAATAAAAATATTTAAGGTTAAAGTTAGACAAAAAGGGCTAAAAAAAATCAAACCTGATATTTATTTTGGGACGGAAAGATTACTATTAGAATAAATATGTAAATTGAAAAAAGAATTGATATTATAATCAGAGTATAACGATTAACTCCTCTTGCATTACATTTTCCATCAAGCTTTTGTTAAAAGCTTCATCATTGGAGAAGCAAATTTAGCGAAAGCTTTATAATATTTAACAACTAGTAAAAGATAAGATATGTAAATGTAAAATGCTATTGAACGATTTGAGCATTGCGGAATTGTGGATACTCTTAGTTTAGTTGGTTGTACTAAGTCATTATTTATGACCTAGATTAAAATATATATTAGTATATATGAGTAGCAATTAGGGGTGTTATTGGATCGGGTCTTATCGGTTCGGGTTGAGTTGGGTTTTGATTTTTAGAAACTCACCCGCAACCTGACCCGATAAGGAATCGGGTTATTGGGTTCGGGTGGTACTCGGGTCGGATGATTCGAGTTATCGGGTGATACTAAAAATGAGTGGCAAATAAATAACCAAGTGTGACTTTAATCAAACAACAAATTCATAGTTAATACTATAGTCATAAACATTTATCAACTTAACAGTTAACGCATAATATTCCATTCATCCATGACAAAACATGCATGTTTTCGTCATGGATCCACATAAACACTTATTATCACATAATCATGTTCCAAGATCGCTTACTAATTAATGACGTACCACGTATTATTCATTAACTAATCATATAAAAAACATTGCATGCAATCTAGGGTTTATAAACCTTTTAAAAAAAATACAAGGTGATCGGTCTTAATTAAAAACAAATTCGGGTTTCGATTTTATAAACCCTAAAATCAAGAAACATGCAATAATCAATTAAAGATTCAATTTTTATGTATTTCGGTAATTAATTATATAATATTAACGGCTCGTGATGCCATTCTTGGAATTTAATAATCATAACAAGCATATTACTAACATATAATCATCAAGCACGCAACAATAGAATTAAGCAAATATTTATAATTAATTAACCGAAAAATAAATAATAAAAGTACCTTTTAGCAACTCCAAACAAACAATGATCAAATCAAGTTAAACCCTAAAGTTAGGGCTTGTTTGGATCGACTTAAATGCCAGTCGAATGGGGTAACACATAAACACAAGTGGTGTTTGTGCTATACATGTTCATGTACACACGTATTGTTAGCGATTCGATGCGAATGTTAGGCTTCTTGAATCACAATAACTAACGAAAACACTTTTGATTGATCAAAACAAATCGTATCCCTTATGGAAAGGGGTGTACGACCGGTTAGGAGTAAGGATGGGAGAAGGAGAGAAGTTAGGGTTAGCCAAAGTGAACCAAGATTACAAATAATGAATACAAGCCTTTGTATTTATAGTGTGTAAATCTTGGAGACCAAGTTAGGGTGGGATTAGGTCTCCCAACCCATAACCGATCGGCCATATGGAATCCTAAGGGATTCCGGATCCTTCTTCTCCTATTTTGTAACACCCGGTAATTTTCCAAAACCTATTTTACTAGCCAAATATTTATTTTTGCATCAACTTAGTATTTAAACTTTTTCCTGAACATATTTAAACTTAATAAACATGAACGTTATCCCTTATTGAGTTGGCACGACCTAGAAAGCAAGAAATGGATCTAATTTTGCAAAATAAATTAACTTCGAGAAAGTTATGCGTGTTTATACTCGTTTTTATTAGAGAAATTATTTCGGAAACAATGGCGTATGTTTCATAAATTTTCATGGCCGTTTGATACGTTAAATGGTTCTCGCGGTATTTATTTCAAAAGTTTCACTCCCTTGGAAATAATACTCCTTTCGCCCAAAATTTACACCCGCGCCCCTCCACTTTCAATTGCCCAGCTTCGGCCCTCCTTCCATATATATAACCTCTCTCTCTCTCTCTCTCTCTCTCTCTCTCTCTCTCTCTCTCTCTCTCTCTCTCTCTCTCTCTCTCTCTCTCCCTCTCTCCCTCTCACTCACCTCACAAATAACACACACACCACCACCACCCTCCCCTTCTCCGGAACCCTACCGGCCGCCACCCGCCGTCCGGACAAGATTCCGATGACCTCCCAAATTCACCTCAATCGTAGATCTCGACGTCCCCGTTATTTCTGGGGTATTTGAAGACATTTGGAGCCCGTTTGGTTTGTGACTGAGCACCACCACCGCCACCACCATAACACCATCACACATCGTCACACCACCACCTCCATCTCTCTCTCTCTCTCTCTCTCTCTCTCTCTCTCTCTCTCTTTCTCAGTATCTCACGCGCCCCCTTTTTCTTTTATTTTCATTTTTAATAAAACCCTAACCCTGATTCTTTTATAAAAAAAGATTTTGATGTTAAAACTTGTTTAAAACCTTTTGTTTTGATATAAAACGTGTGGATCTAAAGGTGTTAACCCTCGACTCGTTCGGACTCGGTCTGAGTCGTGCAACTCACCGAGTCAACTCGCGAGTCGAGTTGACTCGGTGTGTTTCTTGTTCCTTTTTGTTTTATTCTCTTGACTAATCTTATTTTTGTTTGTGTTATAGATTGGTTTCGATTTGTTGGTTTTCTAACTCGGCCGAGAGCCTTGGGCTTGAATAACGTTGAGCCGTGACTCGTTTAAGTCATGGCATAGCTTATGGTGTTGTTTTGTTTGTTTGATTGTGTCACGATTTGGTTTTAGATGTGGGTTATTTATTTATTTGTTTGTCAATATGGTGTTTCGGATAAAATATTTGGATTACTTGGGATTTGGTTTGGACTTGGACTTGAATATTGAAATAAACCTTTGCTTGGATGAGATTGGACGTTATTGGATTTACGCTATTAGCCGATGGACGTTATGGACGATTTTGGTACTTGGGATGGAAGAGTATGTTAGACTAATAAGAGCTTAACATATTTGAACCCGAACACACACAAAATGATCGATAAATTTTACAACTAATATACACGCGAATGATAATGTCTAATATATACATAAACTTGTAAAATGTGACGATAAAACTTATATTATTCAAGAGTTATAACGACTTGGAAAATGTTTTATAAACGGACGCATCATGTTCAAATTTCTATAAAATCTATTAAAATTTAATCATTTATAACTATTTAATATCTTAAAACCTTTTCGGAACTTATGCGTTTTCTTTCCAAATCATGATGTTTTATCAACTATTTAGGAAATGGGTAAAACACCGAAACAACCTATTTATGTTTTCTTTTTCATTTGTTTGTTTTATTTTCTCTTTCTTATTCTCTTTTCCTCCTTTCGTCACTTTAACCTTTTCAACATATTCGTTGTGTTTGCCGACTTTTAGTACTATAACTTTTCCTTTATTATCCACACCAGTCATAAAAGTTTAATTCTTTCAAATGCCATTAAAACTAAACCGTTTTCATTTCAAATACGAGTAATGTGTTATAAACCACTTTGAGGATTATTTCTGAAACATGCCATTTACTCATTAGGTTGTGCTGAAATTCACTTGCCGTGCTGTATCATCTGATCATTTGTGATATCTTGTTTCTCTACTACTACTAAGGTGTGATTCATAGCTCCACTTTGCTTTTGAATTATTTTATAAACCCATGAGGGAGATACATGCTACTTACTTTTCTTTCTGAACACAATTTTTTAAACGTATGCTTTCCTGACTAAGATGATAATGCTAAGTACCGCCCTTGCCAAGAGCAAGTTCCTCGATTATTAACCATTAATCACTTTCGAGTGAGCGCAAATATAATTTATAGGCCTATAGGAACTAGACATCTCTCCATGCTTGACCAAGGACGGCAACATGTGATGTGCAATATTCGAGTTAACCATGTAGTCGACAAGCTACATGCTCGGGGGCAAATTGTGATATTATTATTGTTTTTATTTACATCAATTTTATTGATGCCGGTAAACGCTTTGAGTGTCATGAGCTTAAGAATAGTTACGATGCTTTACCCAATATATGTATTTGTTACTTATATCTTCCAGACTCTAAAAAATCTTGTGTTCAACTATTTTTTTTAAACCTATGAATTTCACCCAACCTTTGTGTTAATTTTTTAGCATGTTTTATCTTAGGTTGTTGATGCTTACTGTGCTGGCATTAGGAGTGACATAAAGACTATGGATGGCTATCTATTTTTATTTTCTACCTCACTTTATTTCATCATTCGAAAACCCCTTTTGCATTGTGTCTTACTTTTTCGTTGTGCTTTACTTTTGAGAATCTTGTAAAATCTAATGCTTTCTTAAGCTTCAAATGATGTGTTTAAATAAAATGACTTGTTATGAGGTCGTTTTCTATGATTGTGATTATCTTACCCGAAAGTAACACTGCAAACCATGTTCCGCTTCCATATTCCGAGTTGGGGGGTGTTACATATTTTCGTCTCTAGTCCTTTTATTTGATACTTAATGACCATTAGACTAAACCCCGTTAAGTACTAACGCCCGTTAGTCATTATTGTGAATTAATAATTAATTATAACATTTATATATTAATTATTTAAACATCGATCTCATACGTAAAATGTTCAATCCTATAGTCTCGTGTTGGAATCTAGTCATACGTATACTTAATATATCCGTAAACTAACAAAATAGCCATTTAACCATTGTTGTGAATTACATGTTTTTTTTTTAACTATCAATCATTTATTATTCTCTTCAAATTTCATGAGTTCTTACACACAAAAATTCATAAAATATCCTATAACAATCCTATAACTGGAGAGGGGGATTTTAGGTTAAACGGAACAACAGTAGTAGACTAATTGCAAACATATACCGGCGCAGTTTGCTAATCATATTTAACACCATAATAATTTATCAAAATACTTATTTAAATGGGAGAAAAGCTCAACCTGTAACAATTCGCAATTTCAGGTTAATTACTATTCCCGAAAAATTTCACTATTCATTTTTACTATTCATTTTCCCGAAATTTGATTTTTATTTCATATTCTCGTGTGATAAATCATTTCCATGGCAAATTAAAAGTTTGACACTCGTCAGATCATTTTCGCGAAAGTTATTAAGGAATTACACATTTTAGGGTAAAACGTCATTAAAAAATCCTACGCACAACGAAACTCGACCGCGTTAATTTTTCCCACATCAGAAAAATATTTGATACACTCAAGATTTATTTGAGAATAAATCATCACTGAGAAAAACGTGACCAAATAAACCTCGGCCGTGAAAAACAGGAATTTTCGTTTTTAAGCACTTTTACTCAGCCGTAACCTTAGCCTATACCTGCACCGCGTTTCTAAGACAAATTGAGTTTTCAAATTTTTGGAATAAGTCAACATATTTTTTCCCTCCTCCTTTGACCAAAAATCATTCCTTGATTTTATAAATCATTCCTTGATTTTTAGGCTTACGGTTTTATGTCTTAAAGACATTAAATACCAACCGACACTAGACTGAGCCCAGTCTAGACATTATAAGTCATTTTAAATCATTATTATTACATTAGAAAAGTAACATTTTACTTTTCTCAATTTTACACAATATTCGTACGTTTTACGTATTACGCGTTTTAGACCCGTGTTTCCAGTTTTAGCAGGGTTTTAGCACCCCAATGGAACCTACCACTCATTTTATATTTTATTATGGAGTATAATAATATGTTTAACCATACTTTCAAGTTCCACATTTTTACAATACCCGGTTTTACGTTTTGAGGCTTAATCATTTACGGTTAGCTTTTTACGGAGTCAAAACTCATCCAATATCTTGGATAATATCAACCAAAGGCACACCACACCCCCTAGCTTGTGTGAACCGCCATTAAAGGGGGGAGTCATCCCTTGGTGTGGCTTGATCTTATATAAAGTTGTCTAAGATGATTACATGTATACAAGCTTGTCATGTAAGCCTTTGACTAGTCCTAACCTTGTTACCTCCTCAAACCCATATAAATTCCCCCCTCCCCCTTTGTTTTGCCGTCCACCATCACACACCAAACCACCTCACACTTTGCTAAAATACTCCTAGTTACAAGCAAGATTAAAGTACTTCATCTACATAGAAACCCTAGCTTGGTTTTAGGTAATCAAAACACTTCCAAACCTTATAAACTTTGGTGATTTCTCTTGAGTTTTAATCCACTCAAGTCACCTCAACTTTCATCATCTCTCTTTCAAGAATACAAGGGTAGAAAGATTGCATGAAGTGAAGTAGGGTGAAGCTAAAGTCTATCAAAGTCTTTACCTTACATGTTAACTTCTTTTCTTAATTGAAAGCCAAAAGTTGTAAGCAAAACCCTAACATACTTCTTGTTAAATATCATATTCATGTTATTTACATATCATTCATGCTATATTTTATCTTGTGATCAAGTCCATGATGTGTAAAAATGGGTAAAACAAGTTATTGTAAATGATTGTTAACTTATGTTATTTAAACAAGTAAACTAGTGACTTTCTTGGTGAAATCTGATCAAAATGGTATAATTATGATATTGGATCATTACATACTATAGTAGCGGACTTAACAAGGAAATCATAGCAATTTGAACCACTTAAAATGAGTACATGAGTAAAAAGTTATGACCATTTGAAGTTACCAAAACTTTGAGGCAAAACTGCCTAAATAGCTTATGTGACAGAACATAAAACACGCAAAAAGAGGCCCTTCTGTTCCGTTTCATGAAAAAGTTAAAGCACGAAAGTTGTCCAGAATCATGTTTTCTTCAAAAACTCAGGAGCACGTATCCAGAAAACCAATAACGAATTAAATTTTCTTTAGTTTCTTAACAGCTATTTTACATATATAAGTCATTAAATAATGGTTATGGTTTATAAAGACCAAGAGGTCTAATGACCTAGATTCAAGACCACAACCATGGCTAAAGCCAAGGTTGAGTCTCAATACCATGGAACAATGACCAAAGGTCATGGTAAGGCCATAACTAAATGACCATATAAACTTACTTAGGCGAAAACATGAGCTAAAAAGTTGGCGATAACTTAAACATACAATTTGGATCTACTTCATCTAAAGAACCATGAGATATTACAAGTAATTGTCATACAAGATATAAGAAAATCACCCTAATAACAATCTTCATGTAAAAATAAACTTTCCTAAGTTTATTCAAATATTGGACATGTAACTTTTCGGATCAAAACTTATATATATATATATATATATATATATATATATATATATATATATATATATATATATATATATTTTATCAACTACTACAATAGTAGGGAGCCTCATGTGAGGAGTTCATTATGTAAGCCGTCGAGATCAGTTGTGGATTTACGAATTAAAGTGTCCTGGCTCCTCGAACGTTTACTACATGACTTCTGAATTATGTCGGCCCGAACGGTAGTAAACGATATATAAACTATACATGTTTCACGAACCATTTCTTTTCAAATACTTACACTATACAAAGTACCACATCATGGACTAAATTCAAGACATATATAGGCAATTCTTCATATTCTTTACCCCAATCCTAAGTCTCAACATTCTATTATAGGTTGCTCGTAGAAACCTTCACGATTCAACCGTTACATTCACTACTTGCTATTTAACTTAAGGTGAGTTCATAGCCCCACTTTACATTACTTCAATGTTTTACAAACCCTTGGGGGGAATACATGCTATTTTAAACCAAACACAATGCTTTGAAACTGTATGCTGCCTGATTATTTTATTATTACTAAGTACCTTCCTTGCCAATCCTAGGCCCCATATCATGAACCATTTAATCACTAGTATTAGTGAGCGCGAGTATTGTGAATAGGCCTATTGGGATTGACGAGTCCCATTTATTTGAGCAGATTAGTTCAAACGAATGCACTATATTTGAAACATTAAGTATGACGGCAAAGTACTTACCGGGGCAACAAAACCGCCGATTGATATTGGTACCCGTTAACGTATTGGTTGCATGAGCTTAGTATATAATGATAACTGTTTTGTTTTCCAACTATGAGTATGAGTCTAATTAACTCATACTACCAACATATTGTGTTCAACCATTAAACAAACTCTATGAATATTACTAAACCTTTGTGTTGACCTCTTAAGCATGTATTTCAGGTCCATGATAATCAAGAATGGAGCGGAAGGGTACAGACTAAAGGAAGAAGGCTATAAACTACTTTGTCATTCGATAAAACACCAAAAGACTTTATATTGATGTATTTTGAAACATGGAACCTTTTTGGGACCTAACTATGTAAACTATGATATATTTGAAATAAATTCGAATGATAACTCTATTTAAAGCGACTCGGTTAGAGATCGTTTTCTATTATTATGACTGTTGTGCCATCGAGTAACACCCAAGTTGAATTCCGCTGCATCATGAATTGGGGGTGTTACAGATTGGTATCAGAGCCATGGTTATAGAGAAACGGGTCTAAGTGAGACCTAAACTATAACTACAATCACAAGCAAAAACATTTTTATAGCCTTCCGCTCTTCGTGCCTTCCATCCTCCAGAAGATTATGGACTTACTACGCATGTTATACTACATGAACATATTAGTATATTGTTATATACACATTGCCATATTTTGAGCATTTTCCATAAACATTAGATTTATTTTGACGTCATAATACTCATTGTAGACATCATGTCCGTACCTCCATCTCCCGATCATCTTCCTGCTATGCCCATTTATTTACCAATTCTTCCTGGACCCAATGATCCTTACTTTGAAGCACTTGACTACGACGACGAGGAAGAACCTTACGAGGATCTAGTCGATGACAATGAAAAAGATTCGGACGAAGATCCTGAAATGGACATAAACATCGATGATTACGAAGAAGATCCTGAAATGGACATAGAAATTGAAGGCATCGACGACATTGAAGTAGTTGAGGAACCAATGGTGGTGCAACAACTATCACCATTAACATCACCACCTCCTATTTCACCAAACTCCTCCGAATCTAATCGTACTACTCTAGCTCAAGTTCCAAAGTCCACTTATGAATTCGGCGGAACATCCACACCTATGTTCGTGAACTCTGCTCAATATGAAATATATTCTTTGAAACAAGCCCTCAACCTAACTCAACTCAAAGTTCAAAGCATGACAAGCCAAATTAATGACTATATATCCAAGGTTAATTCAGCCAAAATGGATGCCATGAACGCAGAAGAAGACCTCTATTGGTTTAAACTTGATATGAGCTATGTAAGGGGGGACTTGACTCAGGTTGGGGACATAGTCTTGGATCCCTTGACCGCTTGGATGACGTCAAGGATAGACTTACGTTGGTTGAAAGAGCTCAAGAAAAAGATGCGGCACAAATTCACAAACTACTAAACCACCTAAATACAACAGAAATCCGATTAGATGTTGCTAACTTTGACCGGTATCAACTCAATAATGAGATACATGGAATGCAATCTCAAATGTGTGCCATACAACAAAGACTATACCAGAAGGATGTCAAAGAAAACCGCCCCAATGAAAGTGTGGATGTGTTAGCAACATACGAAAACAATAATCCGTCCGGACTACAACAACCTTCCAACCGATGTTAGACTAGTGTTATAGTACTAGTTATCTTTTGTACTAATGTTATGAAATCCATGTAATAGCTAACGATAGTAGAAACGTTGTAATTACTAAACAAAAATTATCAGTTAGTAAATTTTGAAGAAGCTTGTAATAGGTTTCGATTTTGTAAATCAATCAACATTATATGAATAAAACTCTTGTTTTATATACTATCATGTGTTATGCTTTTAAATTTCAACATTATTATCCTATCATTCTTATCAAAATTTGTGCTCATTTCACAACTCTCTAATTACGACATATCTTTTGAACAATAGAATCATGGCGCCAAAGAAGAAGACACCACCAGCAATGACTCAAGCTGCTATTCGCAAACTAGTTAAAGACAGTGTCAATGCAGCACTCACAACGGAACAAGCAACCATAGCTACAGCAGCTGCAGCAGCCGCCGAAGCCGCCACAGCTGCTGGTGCTGGTGCTGCAGCAGCCGCTGAAGATGCTACAGCTGCTGATGCTGCAGCAGCCGCTGAAGCTGCCACCGCTGCGGAAGTTGCTAGAACTGCCGAAGCTGCCCGAATTGCCAACCTTAACACTGGGGGACCAAGCCTAACTAGCCCTCCAGTGAGAAATGTTGCTTCAGTACCTAAGGGTTGCTCATTCATTTCCTATTTGAAATGCGAACCCATAAAGTTTAAGGGTACTGAAGGAGCTGTAGGTTTGACCCGCTGGTTTAAAAAAGCAGAGTCGGTATTTTTGGTCAGTAAATGTACTAAGAGTGATAAAGTTCAGTATGCCACGAGTACACTATTGAATGAGGCATTGTCATGGTGGAATTCAATATCTCAACCAATGGGCATTGAAAATGCTTATAAGATTTCTTGGGATAATTTGAAGAAAATGATGATCAAAGAGTACTGCCCCCGCAGTGAAATGCAGAAGTTAGAGGTGGAATTCTGGGATCATTCTATTAAGGGAAATGACATCATAACCTACAACCGTCTATTCCAAGAATTGAGGATACTATGTCCAACAATGGTTTCAACAAAAGAGAAATTGTTGGAACGGTATATCTGGGGACTTCCATCAGGTATACAAGGGAATGTAACCTCAGCTAATCCCAAGGAACTTGATGAAGCTATGCGGATGTCTCTCAACCTCATGGATCAAGTGGTGCGTACAACAGAAACCCGAAAGCAAAACAACACCAACAACGCCAACAATACCAATAACACCAACAACTCCAACTACCGTAACAACAATAACAATAGGAACAACAACAACAAGCGACCATGGGATGGTAACCGTGGAAGTAACAACAACAACAACAACCAAACCTGAAACAACAACCATTACAATCAACAAAACAAAAGACAAGAAGCCGCGACGGCTTATGTTGCTACACCAGCCAGAGGTAAATATGTTGGTACTCTACCACAGTGTACCAAGTGCAACTACCATCATGTAGGTCCCTGCCTGGCCAAGTGTAACAAGTGCCAAAAGCCCAGACATCTTGCCAAGGATTGTAGAGTCAAGGGTGTAGCTACTGGGGCTAACATTCAGCCAATATTACATGTTTTGGGTGTGGTGAAAAGGGACACTTCAAGAACAACTGTCCTCAAAACCAAGGACCACAAGACGGAGGTGCTCGCGGTAGAGCCTATGTCATGGGAAATGGAGAACCACACCAAGACCCGAACGTGGTTACCGGTACGTTCTTAATCAATAACATTCCTGTTAAAGTCTTATTTGATTCTGGTGTTGATATGAGCTTTATATCTACTAGAATTGCGCCTTTACTTGATATTCCATCAATCACTTTAACCACTAGTTATAGTATTGAACTAGCTACCAGTGACTTAGTAAATACTAATACCGTAATCCCAGACTGTACCCTTAATCTTTTAGACCACCCCTTTAACATCAATCTTATGCCAATCAAACTCGGAAGTTTTGATGTTGTCATTGGCATGGATTGGTTGTCTAAACATCATGCTAACATCATTTGTGGTGAAAGAGTTGCGCACATTCCATGTGACAATGAAACTTTGATCATTCGAGGTGATCAAAGTAGAACTCGAATAAACATCATCTCATGTATCAAAACCATGAAGTACATTGAGAAAGGATGTTATGCTTTCTTAGCCCACGTAACCGAAAAGAAATCCGATGAAAAACGTCTCGAAGATGTTCCTATCGCCCGTGAGTTTCCTGAAGTCTTTCCGGAAGATTTACCCGGACTACCACCAAATCGTCAAATAGAATTCAGAATTGATTTAATACCAGGAGCGGCGCCAGTTGCCCGCGCACCCTACCGGCTAGCACCGTCAGAGATGCAAGAGCTATCAAATCAATTACAAGAACTTTCGGACAAGGGATTTATTCGACCCAGTTCCTCACCTTGGGGAGCTCCAGTTTTATTCGTGAAAAAGAAGGATGGGTCATTACGAATGTGTATTGACTATCGTGAACTAAACAAATTAACCATAAAGAACTGATACCCCCTACCAAGAGTTGATGATTTATTCGATCAATTACAAGGTTCAACCTATTACTCAAAAATTGACCTACGATCGGGTTACCATCAAGTTAAAGTTCATGAAGAAGACATTCCAAAAACAGCCTTTAGGACACGATATGGTCACCATGAATTCCAAGTGATTCCATTTGGGTTAACTAATGCACCGGCAATATTCATGGATCTCATGAATCGAGTGTGTAAGCCATATTTGGACAAATTCGTGATTGTATTCATAGACAACATTCTCATATATTCCAAAAACGAAGAGGAACACAAAGAACACTTGAGAAAAATTTTAGGACTACTCAAGGATGAGAAATTGTATGCAAAGTTTTCCAAATGCGAATTTTGGATTCAATCAGTACAATTTGTTAGGAATTAAATATTCCATAGATTTGATGATACAAAGCAAGAAGAATGAAACATGAAGAATACTGAAATGATAAGCAAAATATACTAGAATGATGGTACTGCTAGTTCATTCTTAAGGTACTGCTAGTGTATTTAAAGGTACTGCCAGTTCAAAGAAGGTACTGCTAGAGCAAAACAAGGTACTGCTGGTACAAAGAATGATTCTGCTGAAGACAGATTCTGCTGAAGATAGATTCTGCTGAAGACATATTCTGCTGATGGATTCTGTTGGAACAATGAGTCACAATGCTGCTACATGGATAAGATCGAAAAAGATATTTATTTTGTATGAGTCATGATTATACAAAATATAATATCTAGATATTTTATGAAGTCATCAAGTTGAACACTCAAGATACAAGTTGTATCTTATTGACTTGACACATCATGAAGCAAGTGGATGACTAAAGCTTATCAAGTTGGACACTCAAGATACAAGTTGTATCTTATCTCCTTATGTTATAAAAGGAAGATCACACCATTAGATAAAAAGTGTGGTTAGATGTTAATCACCATGGTGCTTCATACTTACATATTACAACAACACCAAGTGTGTTAAAATGTAAAGCACCAAAATGAGTGTGTGTGGGAACATCATACGAGGGGTATGATGAACATTAGACATGGGGTCTAATGTTGTTAGGTTTGTTTAGCTTCAAGGATCTTCGATCCTTGTTATTGTTTTAGAATAACCGTGCTATATTTGATCAAATAGCATTGGGGCTGTAAGTGTAATAACAATGAGAAAGTGTTCAATCTATATGACTCATTTAATTTACTAGTTTATGACTAAGCTTCATTCTAGCTAGTTGATGACTTATCATGTCAGTCATTAAGATACAACATGTATCTAGGATTACAACTCACTTGGAGTGTTCAATTTGATGACTACAACAAAGATATTTTTTTGTATATGAGTCAGTAGAATAAGTCGTACTTATCTACACAGCTGTTGTATGAGTCATAGTAGTATCAGCAGAAACACCTTCAGTAGAAAACGTTCTTCAGCAGAATCCATCAGTGGAAACGTGCTTTGTGCTTTATCAGCAGAAACATACTTGATGTATTTTGATGAGTGTGTAAATACTCATCATTTTTAGTCAATTATGAGCTGCAAAACGATCAAAAATACTCAAAAACGCACCAAAATGCGAAGAAAATCCCAAAGATCGTATTTTATATGTTTCTGATACAAAACGAGTGAAAACAAACTAATAAAAGTTACATAATTGGCAGTTTCAGTCCCCCAACTTTCAAAATTTTACAAAACTAGTCCCTGGTCAATCATTTTCAAAGAAAAGTCAACCCTTGTTCTTTAAAAGTCAAAACGAATCACAAATGATGTTTGGGTAAAATGATTTGGAAAATTACACAATTTGTCCCTGAACTTTGGCCAATTGACAATTTTAGTCCCCGGTGTTTCAAATGAGGAGAATTTTGTTTTTGGGTCCTTTGGTTTACCTAACTTGACATAATTAACCTTTGGATAAAGTTTGGAAAAGTGGCAGAATTGGTCCTCAGAATTCAGAAAATTGCATGAGCGGTCCTTGGGTTTTAAAAGGCTACATACCACACGGATTTTTTTATTCAATTACTAATCCATATAAACACTCTTACCAGCCCACTCTTTATTACCCACCTTGGCCCAAGTTACAACCCAAAGCCCACAACTATCCCACAGCCCACCCCCTTCACGGTTTGATAGCCTTTTCACCCCAAACCCTAAATACGTTTTTATTAAACGTATACCCTTCTCCTCCCACTCAGTCAAACACTGATAAAATAATACCACCCATCTCCATCACCATTAAACCTCCTCATGACTACATCCAGCCAACATAACCATCACCATCTTCCCCATCACTCTCTTACTCCATTCCCCAATCCCACTTCCCTAATCCCACTTCCCTAATCCTTCACACAACCCATACCTAACACCTTCAAGCCAGTCATGGAATGACATGATGGAAATCCACAACATATTTTGGGCGCCAAAGCATTGATTTAAGGGCTGGGATGATTTAAGATTGATCCAAAAGTAGAGACTTATTGAAGAAAGCACAAAGATAGGGTTTGACTGTTTGAAGATGATGACAAGAAGGAAGCTAAGACATACCTACCACTTGGAAGGTTTAGTATAAATAGATAGTATTTGTAAGCCTAAGGGCACATCATCTCATTTTTAAATTCCTCTTGTAATTTCTAGTTTAAAAAGTTTAAGTTTTCTGAATTGTAATTGAAGGTTTCAAAGTTTAATGAAAATGGCATTTTAAGTTTATCTCTATTTGTGTTTCTTAATTTCTTATCATATTCTGTTTATTATTTATCAAATCTTAGTTTGAATCTAAAAAAAAGAAAAAAAGAAAACTGAAGTCAGAAAAGAAAAAAAAATGGAGTTAGGAGTTGCAGCTTGGATGGGAGTTTGGTTTAGAGCCTATGGGGGCATTTAGGTTGTTCTTGGTATTTTGGTTCTTACCCCTCAGCAGCCTCACCTCACCAATCGGATAACAACTAGTTTCTTACCACTAAATTTGATAATTGATGTTTATTGTTAGTTGTTTTCAATACTTGTCGAATTCTGCATATTAGAGTTTGATTTGGTTTAATATATATTAAGCAACTCAATTTGGTAGCTTAGCCATAATTTACTTTAAAAATCTGTAGCAATTAGAGGTTTGGATTTACCTAATTGGTTTTGGAATAGTTGTTGTAATCGACATAGATTGTTTAGACAGTACATGCAAGTTTTTTAGCTCAGTACCACTCGTTAAGTCTAAAGCTCACTTTAAGTTCTTAAGTTGCATACTGGAAATTGGACAGATTTTGATGTAATGCACAAGGTTAACTTCTTTTTGAAATCTCAATGTTTCTACTTTTTTGTAAACTACTACGGTTGGTGAATCCGTACCAAAAAGAAATTTCGAATTTGGAGCCCGTTTGGCCCCTTAAATTCATGCCCAAAGTGGGCTTTTTGGCAAATCTTTTCCCCTGCACCTTAGCTTTTGGCCAATTTTCTGTTGCACTTAGAGAGGTCGATTGTGGGCGTAATGCAATTGAAGTTTGTTGTTTTAAGAGCTCCTCTAGGTGGTAGTAAAGTAACTAATTTTAGTTCGCATTCACTGCTCGTTAGATAAGCATACCGTTGCCTTAAAGTTGCCCCCAGGCAACTGTGGCTGCTGCTACAGCAGCTTTGTGACGCTCTTGTTCTTGATTTCAGATTACTACTTCAATTGTTGTCACTCTGTTTTGTTGTTGTTCCTTTATTTGCTTGTTAAAACTCATATGAGCTCTTTTTCTTATCTTTCTGTTTGAATAAAATTAGCAGTTGATGCGTGGGAATCGCACCTTGCTTTACCTCTCAAGGGATCTCGAGAAGCTTACAACCCCCACCAGGCAGTGTACCTGATCGTTGTAGTATAGTATAGTGACAAGTACCGGGGGATTGATCGTTCAGATAGGAATAGTGTCGTTAGGATTGAAATTAATCTAACTAGGTCTAAAGGTGAAGGATGATTCTTTTTGTATTTTTATATTTTATGAAAAGCAAATAAAAATCTCGGGTTTTGGGAGAGTGGGCGGAATTAGTTGCTAATCAACTAACCCAAAAGCTACTATTTAAACTAATTAACAAGAAAACTAAACTAAGATTCTACAAGATAAGTGAAGCATGTCTACCCATGATATGTTACTCCTTGCTAGCTATCCAATCCTACCTATTGAATTGTAACCTTGTTTTAATTGACGGGTTGTATTCCTTAATACCATTCATGGGGTGGCATACATAACTCCCCAATTCTATGAGCTCTTATCTCCTCCTACACCATGCCCAGCACAACTATAGGGATTGTAAACAGTGGCTCATGCATTAAATACAACCAATAAAGACCTAGTATGCCTCGGTTCATGTTTCTTAAGACGTTCAAGCATGTTACCATTTGGAGATCTGCCAATTTTCTTAAGCCTAACATATAAATCATTCAATCAAAACAAGAATCAATAGGAAACAAGGATTATAAACTAAACCAATTAGATCTATCGAAGTGTCACGCCCTAATTGATGAAGATAGACACAAACATCAACAAGGAATCAATAAGATCTAATCAATTATATACAAGTTTCACACAATCATAAGTAGACACAAGGTGAATTAGCAAACCATCATCAAAGAAGAGCAAACAACAATGATAATGGAAAACATAATTAAGATATAATCATCAAACCAATACATGATGTTTATGGAGTGATTGAAACCCTCTAAGTTGCTGGAAAAACACCCACCTAAACCCAGGAATCGACCTTAGGGTTTAGGGCTTACAAAAAGTGAAGTTATGATGTTATATTTATAGGCATGTATTCTGTCGGCCCTTCGTGACGGCGTCAGCCCATACTCTTGACGCCGTCAAGACCATTTTTTCACCAAATTGTAGATCTCTTCGTCCTCTTCGCGTGGACTTTTGAATCACCTAAATCCGAGTTCGTATGCAAAAGTTATGACCAAAACAATATCAGCTACTCCGCGCGCAAGTTTTGACAAATTTACACGTGACGGCCTTGGTGACGCCGTCACCAACCACGGTATTTTATTCTTTGCACTTTGACGCCGTCAGGATGACTTTTGACGCCGTCATCAACTACGGTGTTTTATTCTTGATGTCTGACGCCGTCAGGGTATAACTCTTGACGCCGTCACCTAGTGTCTTCAGCATGAAAAATTGATACTTTGTCGTTTTCTTCACTTTTATGCTCCAAAAACGTCCAAAATGGCTTCTTTTCCAGAATTCACTCTCCAAACACCTAAAATCACAAAAGGAACGATTTAGGGCAATATTTGATCAAATAAAGTCGGATTTGGGCTTAAATGACCCCCTAAAAACGGATCATTTTTCGCCTCATCATATACCCTTACACTTGAGATTTGCTTGTCCTCAAGCAAATGAGCTTTTATTCTACTCAAAAGACAAGTTAGGGGTCATTTAACACTAATATAAAAGTAATTACAACAAATAATCATTCCACTAAAGACCAATAGACAAGCACGGAGGTCATACACAAGCACCTCACAAATAGTGTTTAGATACTCACATCTCTCGGGTGTAATAAAGTAATATAACATTATGGAAATGGAAGATATCTCTCACTACCTGTCATAGCAAAATAGATTACCATAGGCTTGGGAAAGGATCAAACCTCCACCACATGGCGTAAGCACCTAGGATAAACTATCAAAGAGGTCTTTTAAAAGGGTTGTAACGTTAGGTGTAGGGATATGAATTACACAGTTTTGTGGGATAAAGGAAATTTTACTGGTGGCGAGTTAACAATCTTGATTAATTACATGTACAAAATGGCGTTGCTAAGCCAAGACTAGACTCGACTTAATCTACTAAATGAAAGATAACAAAAACATAAAATAAACATAGAATAAAAACGGGATGGTAGTCCGTATGTTTTTTTTTTTTTTTTTTTTTTTTTTTTCTTAATTTTTTCGATTTTTTTTTTTTTTTTTTTTTTTTTTTTTTTTTTTTTTTTTTTTTTTGCATACACTCTTACCCTACCATCCAAAATAATACATCATAGGGGTATAAACGTTTCCCTTACACTTGAATCTTTACATACTTTACATTAAACTATTCTAATGACTCGAATTAAGAAAATCAAAACACTTGGAGTACTTTTAAGATTATCGTACATATGGGGGTAATATATTATGTTCTTCCCCATTACTCCATAAAATAAGTACTTACCCATGAGTCCCAATCGTCCCAAAACAATATGTACAATGATATGACTCGACTTAGCAACCATGTAATCAATTAGAAAGTTAACTTAGGGTTTAACAAATAACAATAATGCACTAAAAATGAGCGCATACACGGAAGGCTAAGGCGATTTGGGTGTACATTTAAGTGGGGTGTAACAAATTCTTCCTTTAAGTAAGATGCTTAAAGTTAGAAACGAAAAGATAGGCTCGGAGGGGTGTACTAGGGGTTTCGTGTACTAAAAATGAGTACAACGCTAAGGGTGTCGGAAAAATTAGTTGACTTAACTAGCCAAGTAATATGACTTAAATGGTCAAGTAATTATGATACGGGTTTAACACAAGGGTGATCCTAATGCCTCTTATCATGTAGTAAATCCTACCACACGAATGTAGTCTCACTAGCGGTCTCGGGATGCATCACTAACGCAAGTTCTAGAATCTAAATGCTACCGGTACACTCATAAGCACTAATAGTAAATGCTTTTCCTAACAAATCTAAAGGCGAACCTCACATTTTTGGTTGGAAAATTTTTCTGAATATACGGTTATGTGCTAGTCATACAATCTCCTATTCATGTGACGCTTGCTATGGCTAAAGTTTCACTCCTAAATGTTGTAAAAAATTTTAAATTTGGCGCTAAAATTACACTAACAAGTATTTCTCATAGTTTTATTACACATCTACCATTAAACAAAACAAACTCAAGCGAAAGTGCATATGTAAGGTATCATCTTTTTACCCTCCCCTTACACTTAAGATGAACATTGTCCCCAATGTTCAAGTAAAGAATGTAAAAGTGAAAAAGTAAAGAGAATGAAATCAAATACTCCCCTGATTCGCTCGGTATGGATTATAGGTTGGCCAGGTTAAATCTTCTTCCAAGAAAACGAACAATCAAAGCTTCCCTTCCAGTATATAAATCATCTCCTTGTCAAACATAACCTGTAAATCCTGACAGAACAACTACAAAAACCCAAAGCATCAAGCCGAACAAAGATAACTCACAACTAGATGTAATTCCAGACTTAGGAATAAAAACAAAACAATTAAAGATATAATGCTTGTGGAATGAATGTTTGCAGATTTCATGGAGATTATAAAACTTAATAATTCACAAAAACCATAAGACTCCGTTAGAAAAACAAAACTGGTAAAATTTCCAGATTTTTTACACGTGACGCCGTCAAGAGTAAACTCGTGACGCCGTCAGAAGTGACCTGCAGAAATTCTTATGTTAAGTTTTCAGAAAATTTCTGGAAAAACTTCGTCCTACTTCCTGGAAAATCCTGCAAAACATCATTACGACTCGATACAAGCATTTGACTGTAACAAGTACTAATACACATGTCCATTTAATATTGTTGTGGTTCATGCCCAATTTCGTTCTTATAAACAAATTTGGATCTCCCTTACACTTATCTTTTGCAAAATACCTTTATATGCAATTAAGACAAAGTTAAAAACAAAATAAAGCATTTTCACAATTTACTTTGAAACATGAGCCACAAACAATAAAAATAAAACATGCATACGGAAACAAATAAAATCAAACAAACAAACAAACAAACAAATAAAAACACACAAAACATGGGTTGCCTCCCAAGAAGCGCTTGTTTTTGTTCGAGTCACGAGCCTGACTCTAACGTTATTTAACGGAAATAGAGGAGGTTCTCCCTACACTTAGGATTAAGTGTGGGTGAAAGTAGCGATACACACCCTTAGGGTGTGAATATGCCACGTGAGGTGAAGGGGGTGAGTGAATGGCTTCCTTCATCCTAAAACTACCCGGATAATATTGGTTGATGGGTGGGTTGGTTCCTCTTTTGTCTCCTAGAAATATATCTAAGGATGGAAAGGTGTGTAAAGATTGAGGTTCCGGTTCATCAACACTAGGAAATTCCCTAGAACAAGGAGTAAGGTTATCACTACAAGTGTTCAAACCTATATCCTCAAGTGGTGCCTGGTCCAAGGGTTCTACCTCCATAGGAATTCCTAAAGTTTCTTCTACTTCTTCCGGGTAAGTCACGGGCGGTGCGTGTGCCTCAAATGATGGTTGAGTATTTTGTGGGCTTATGTTGTTCACCTCATCATTCCATGTGTCAGGATCTAGCCCTAACATTCTCCCAAGTATCTAACGTGCTTCTCTAGGCATCTCAACTTCTATGTCCGAGTCATAAGGATCATCCTCAATATTCTGACTGCTATATACAAATTGCCCAAGAGATTCATCATCTGTTTCTTGAGATTCATCATCATCGATCATAGGACCTAGGTCTTTTTGATCAATGTGATCATGCTCGGCTAAATCCTCCTCAATTGTTTTCTTAGGAAGTGATAATAGCAAACCTAGTGCTTCATCCAACTTATGATTTGTTGCAATGGCTCTCTCCATAATTCCTTGGCAAACTAGGTCGCATTTCCTATTGGCCTCACTAAAACTAGATCTTAAATATGGAGGTTGTTCATAAGAATCTATCCTAGGTGAAGGCTCATATGATTCATAGGTGTCTCTAAATGAGGTATTTTGAACTCTTTGGTGTGTTAGCCGCTCAACCCTATCTTGTAATCTTAGAAGTCTAAGTGTAAAATCCATTTGAAGCAAATTACAAACAAAATCACAAAGAAAAGATAGACTACGAGAAAGCTACAAAGTAAAAGGAAAAAAATCTCACTTGATAGGAATCTAATGAGTAGACCTAATAAAAATCAAATTCAACCTAAACAATAACTATTCCCTGGGCTGCGGCGCCAAAAACTTGATGCGTGGGAATCGCACCTTGCTTTACCTCTCAAGGGATCTCGAGAAGCTTACAACCCCCACCAGGCAGTGTACCTGATCGTTGTAGTATAGTATAGTGACAAGTACCGGGGGATTGATCGTTCAGCTAGGAATAGTGTCGTTAGGATTGAAATTAATCTAACTAGATCTAAAGGTGAAGGATGATTCTTTTTGTATTTTTATATTTTATAAAAAGCAAATAAAAATCTCGGGTTTTGGGAGAGTGGGCGGAATTAGTTGCTAATCAACTAACCCAAAAGCTACTATTTAAACTAATTAACAAGAAAACTAAACTAAGATTCTACAAGATAAGTGAAGCATGTCTACCCATGATATGTTACTCCTTGCTAGCTATCCAATCCTACCTATTGAATTGTAACCTTGTTTTAATTGACGGGTTGTATTCCTTAATACCATTCATGGGGTGGCATACATAACTCCCCAATTCTATGAGCTCTTATCTCCTCCTACACCATGCCCAGCACAACTATAGGGATTGTAAACAGTGGCTCATGCATTAAATACAACCAATAAAGACCTAGTACGCCTCGGTTCATGTTTCTTAAGACGTTCAAGCATGTTACCATTTGGAGATCTGCCAGTTTTCTTAAGCCTAACATATAAATCATTCAATCAAAACAAGAATCAATAGGAAACAAGGATTATAAACTAAACCAATTAGATCTATCGAAGTGTCACGCCCTAATTGATGAAGATAGACACAAACATCAACAAGGAATCAATAAGATCTAATCAATTATATACAAGTTTCACACAATCATAAGTAGACACAAGGTGAATTAGCAAACCATCATCAAAGAAGAGCAAACAACAATGATAATGGAAAACATAATTAAGATAGAATCATCAAACCAATACATGATGTTTATGGAGTGATTGAAACCCTCTAAGTTGCTGGAAAAACACCCACCTAAACCCAGGAATCGACCTTAGGGTTTAGGGCTTATAAAAAGTGAAGTTATGATGTTATATTTACAGGCATGTATTCTGTCGGCCCTTCGTGACGGCGTCAGCCCATACTCTTGATGCCGTCAAGACCATTTTTTCACCAAATTGTAGATCTCTTCGTCCTCTTCGCGTGGGCTTTTGAATCACCTAAATCCGAGTTCGTATGCAAAAGTTATGACCAAAACAATATCAGCTACTCCGCGCGCAAGTTTTGACAAATTTACACGTGACGGCCTTGGTGACGGCCTTGGTGACGCCGTCACCAACCACGGTATTTTATTCTTTGCACTTTGACGCCGTCAGGATGACTTTTGACGCCGTCATCAACTACGGTGTTTTATTCTTGATGTCTGACGCCGTCAGGGTATAACTCTTGACGCCGTCACCTAGTGTCTTCAGCATGGAAAATTGATACTTTGCCGTTTTCTTCACTTTTATGCTCCAAAAACGTCCAAAATGGCTTCTTTTCCAGAATTCACTCTCCAAACACCTAAAATCACAAAAGGAACGATTTAGGGCAATATTTGATCAAATAAAGTCGGATTTGGGCTTAAATGACCCCCTAAAAACGGATCATTTTTCGCCTCATCAGCAGTAGACAAATAAAGTTTTTAATTTTTGTTCTTTAAATCTTACGGATTGTGATTATCTTAATGTTTGAATAAGGATTTCCAGGCATTATTAATAAAAAAAAGGTTGTTGGTTTCATGTTTGGAAGTTTCTGATAAAAGCTGAAAAAAGAAAAAAAAAAAAGAAAATAACAATTTTCCAAAAAGGGTTTGGCAAGGCTCGAACCTGTGCCATTCCCCTCACAAACAGACACTCCACGCAACACCACCTCAACCAACGCCCTTGGGACTTTTTTTCATTAGTCTTTTGCAAAGTTTAACTCTTATATATCAATTAGTCAAATAAGCTTAAGCAAACTGTTTGGCTAATTCCTAGCTTATTCCCACAGCTTTTCCAACTTTAAAATTTTTCTTATAATTTTTTTAGTATAAAGTAATTTTAGAAAAAGTTCCGTAATTTTCATAATTAGTTTAATATTTTTAATAATTAATTTTAGTTTATTTAGTAGTTAATTAATAATAGATAATTAAAAAGTCAAAAAAAAACAATTTTCTTTTTCTCAAAATTTTCTTGCATCATTAGGATCGTAAAAATATAATTCTCATGTCCGTAGGGTTTGTGTAACTTAAAATTCACGTTTTATCTCGCGCACTCGCGTAATTTTTAATTAAACGTTTCGTTTCTAATTTGTTTAACGTTTTAGGATTCCCGACACCTAATTATGTTTTCCCGTAGTATTTTTTAGGAATTTCTTAGATTGTTAGTTGCCTTAGGTTAATTTACGTTTACTTTCGTTCATTAATTTTCTAATTCGTTAATTTAACGTACCATAAAACCAAATAACTTTTCCAATCATACAAGATTTTAATCCCAATCTCATTCGAAGCTTTCCATTCACACCTCGTTGGGGTACGACCCGGGAAATCACTTCCCGGTCTCACAATTTGAATATCACTTTCACAAGTTTTGCGGGGTAATCGTTTTCCTAAACGGTTTACTGGTATTACTTCACGATTATTTGTCTCACGACAAATTGTTGATATTTTGATAAAATTGTTGTTTGCACACACCAAAATACAACAAATCATATTTCCTTAAACCTTTATGCTGATTCTTCTGATTATTTAATTCCCAACAATCCTCCCCTAAACATGTGAATTACATTCAAACATGTTTTTCTGAATTAAATGAGGACTTTGTGAAGATCTTTCAAACTGTGATATGAACTTTCTTCTCTTTTGAGTGATTGAATGTCTTTCTCTGTAACTCATCTGCTTTCTTTTCTTTGCTCCAATCTTGGACTAAAAGATGGTGCAATATTCAACTTGAAGAATTATAAGAAGCAATGATGCTGTGTATCTTGAATGCTTGTTCCAAGAAGTTGAAATCATCTTTTCAGCCTGTCTTTGGAAGTGATGAACAAACGTAGTGAACTGAACTTGAAACCTTTCATCTTTTGATCTAGATAGAACTTTCTCCTATCAGCTTTGTTCTTGTTCTTTATCAGTAGAAACCATGTCATCATCTTGTATGCTCTTATCTTTTCCTTCTTTTTCTTTGGTTAATCTTCCTTTAAAGGGCTTCTGTAACCTCCCGTGAGATTTATTTCTCTCTTGAGCAATTTCCACCCCTGTTTGGAAGATCTCTCACAATCATATCATATAACCATCATCTGATCTAGCAGTTTCCATGTTTTCAGACAATTTGTACATGAAGCCATCAATTCCTTAAGAGTTTAAATGTTGCCCTCATCACTTCTAGGTGTGTAACCTCCTATGAGTGGTGAATCGCTGAGCATTGACTCATAATCCATCATTAGATGATTTTATGAGCCTCTTTGAAAATCCTTTTTAAGAAATATTTGACTTAGCAGTATGAACATGATTTTCTGATTAAAAATCATACCGCTTCAAACCATTTTGAAGAGATTAAGTGTGGTAACTAACACTTAATCAAAATTTCGGTTTAAAGCAACCTCTGGTTGTGTGAGAACCAATATTTTCAGTTATAAATAACTGCCTGTGTAAATATAAACCTATTCAAAAGGCTTTCTTTTCAGGGTTTCCAGCTCGTGGCATTTGTTACCTCTAACACAAGTGTTAGATTCACTTTTGCTCGCTGTTCTTTCTATCAGATATCCATAGATTAGTCACATTATACTTGAGAGTATAAAATGATAGAAAGTGAGTTGTATCAGTTATTAACTGATCAACTAATTTAGCACTGTTATTCTAAAAGTACTTGTCTTGAATTAGAATTATGTATAGGACTAACTGTATGAATAACTTTAAATTGGTAATAGTAGTTTTAGATTACAAAGTTAGATGCATTAACAAAATATATATACAAGAACACATTATATTGAAAAATTTAAAGATTAAGCATTCCAATACTTGCTACCAAGTATTGAAATCTACCAACAACAAAAGCTTTTGTAAGAAGATCTGCCAAGTTTTGTTCTGAAGCAATTTTCATTACATGAATTAACCTCTTTTCATTGCAATCTCTAATAAAATGATGTCTAATTTCAATGTGTTTTGTTTTTGAATGTTGCACTGGATTTTTAATAATGCAAATTGTACTACTATTATCAATATGAATAATGGTATGTAAGAAATTGTACCCATAGTCAAGAAGTTGGTTTTGAAGCCATAGAACTTGACCACAACAATTTGCAGCAGCTACATATTCAGCTTCAGTTGTTGAAGTAGCCACCATTGTCTATTTCTTACACTG
>JARVZY010011694.1:0-80866 GCA_030686995.1 Artemisia argyi | reverse complement strand
GTATAAAAGTGTGTTAGGACCATAGTTGGGATTGTCGGATCAATTATTCATAGTAATAGTTTATAGGATAACATTTATTAGGTAGATAATCGTATGTATACAGAAATGACGCAACTCACGCATAAAAGACAAATTTTCTCCGGAGGTGAATAGTGTTTTATGAATAGTAAAATTTTAAAACGCTTCTCAGAATATCAAACTGACCTCAAAAATGATGAATAGTAAAATGATGAATAGTGATCGATGAATAGTAAATGATGAATAGTAAATGTGAAAGTTCGGGAAAAGACCAGAATTTACGAGTTGTGACAAAAAGGTCATGGGTTCGAGTCCCATTAGTTGCAACTTTTTTAAAAATGATAATTTCATGCATGAAAAGTGTGTGCCTAGTAGGCAATGACATGACATCGAGTTAAATATGTGGCAATGAGGTGGCAATTGTTAGAGGTTAATGATGTGGCATGCTAAGCCTATTATATAGTGTAGGATTATATGAACTTTCGATACTTAATAGATTATATATGCTACTATAGGTTCATGTGATGTGTCGTGGAAGAAACGGAAGAAAAACACGAAGATATGGAGCTTAAACAAAGAAGTATACTAAAGTTCAAATGTTCATGACACCTGTTCACTGTTTTGGTCATATCTTGAGCATACGAACTCCATTTTACTCGATTCAAGCGGCCACGAAAAGAGAAATGTTCGCCTAAAACTTTGATCTGGTGTCAAAGGCTGAAAACCCTAGGAAACTGGTAATTTTATTAAAAATATCGGTTGTCTTTTCTGCCTGATCAGCTTAAATGCATTTATTTGACTCCCATTCACTCTCTAACCAATCATATTCACCCCCAACTTGTTCCCCAAGTATCCTAAACGTTTAAAAATACCTTTGGGACCAGGAGAACATATACTATCATAAGAAAACAAAATTGGAAGCAAAGATTGAAGGTGAGGGTCTTAGGATTCGATTATCTAAACACCCCTTCACGCCATCATACTACCACTACCATCACCACCACCGTAGCCACGAATTTACCACTGCACCACCACCATTTCAAAACCTCAAACATCCTATTTACTGAACCTAAAAATATCATATATCGAGGGTAGATGATTCATACCAAATCGCTCTAATTCCTTTATCATAAACTTCGTTGCCAAACACACCATTCGGTGACGTGTTGCTGAATTTCTAAGGGACACATGACATGGTTAGGGGTTATCTCAATAGCTTTGGGTACCAGCTCATGGAGGGATGATTGGGTGATTGGATTTGTGCTCGGTTTTCGTAGGAATATTGGTTTTTGGCTCATTGTTCTTGTATTACTCGCATAAACAACTTTGGTACTTTTTCTTTGCTAATAATAATGAATAAGTTACTGAATTTATTATGTTTGTAACGTTGTTCACTTGCTTGCTTTGTGAGTAATTTATTTTCATGTTAGTGGTTGACTCGTGAAATATATTTATCTATGAATTCGATGATATGATGCTTGTAAAAACTAGTTTATCTCTTTATTGATTATTGCAACTATCATAGGTAAAAACTAGTTTATCATCGAATATTTAAATTTGAAATATTTATCATCGAATATTTATCTATGAATTTTAATATATATTTCAAGTGATAAACAAGCGAGCAAAATATTGTTTAAGAACTTGTCTCATGTTGGAAAACCGGATAAATTTGGAATGCATATTTAATATATATTTTATGCATATCGTGATTAATGAATTGATATAAACATCGTTGATGCGTGGAATTGCACCCTCCAAAAGGTTTTACCTCTCAAGGGATCTTGAGAAGCTTACAATCCCCACCAGGCAGTGTACATGTTCGTTGACAAGTACGGGGGGATTGATCGTTCAACTCTAGGAATAGTGTTCGCTAGGGTTAAAATTCTACTAAACTAGGTCTAGGGGTGAGGGATGATTCTTTTTGTATTTTTATTTTATTTTAAGGAAAGCAATTAAAAATCTCGGGTTTGGAAGGGGTGGGCGGAATTAGTTGCTAGTCAACTAACCCAATTAACTAAAGATGCAATCAAAATAAAATAAAATAAACTTAAACTACTTGTGGTGTAAACAATAATGAGAGAAAGTGTGTTTACTTAGATTTCATTACTCCCTAGATATCTTGTACCGGTTGATTAGCTTGTTACAATTGCATGGATGACGGGTTATATTCCTTAATACTAGTCGTAGGGCCGTGTATGATCTTCCCTAACTCTATAGGCTTCAACCTCAATCCTATGTCGAGCCGACTAAAAGCTCCTAACATGGTATCCCTGGAAGTTACCTATGCATTAAATATAACCAAATAATCGTAGTACACATCCGATCATGTTTCTTAAGACTTTCAAGCAAGTTACCAATTGGAAATCTACCAGTTTTCTTAAGCCTAACATCGAATTCATTCATCCCCAACAATTATAAACAAACCATCAACCAATAATTAACATCTAGGTTTCATTACATCTAAGCAAAGACGAAGAAAACTTAGCCTAGTATGTTAAAGAGAAGACAAGCGTAAGATATAATACAACAACACATAGACATATATAGATTTTGCATCATGACGGCGTCAAGAGTTAAGTCTGACACCGTCAACTCGCCGCCATAATAATACTCGTATTGCCTAGATCCACTTCTGACGCCGTCACTCCATATGGGTTCTCGGTCGTCACTCTTTACGATAACTGTTGATGGCCTTTGAATTTTTGTACATGACGCCGTCAGACCTCCTTCACAAAACATTCTGGCGTGTCACGTGTATTTTATTTATCCACCCTTTTGTCAACTCATGACGCCGTCACTAACATCTTGTGACGCCGTCAAGTGCAATTTCCAGCATGATTTGAGACTGTCATTTTCTGCACTTTTTCGCTACAAAAACGTTCAAAATGCTTCTTTTTGTAAAATTCCTCTCAAAAGTACCTAAAATGACAAAAGGAACGATTTAGGGCAATATTTGATCAAATAATCTCGACTTTGGCCTTAAATGACCCCCCAAAAGCGGTACACTTTTCGCTACATCAAATACCCTTACACTTGAGATTTTCTTGTCTTCAAGCAAATGCGCTTTTAATCTAATCAGAATACAAGTTAGGGGTCATTTAACACTAATATAATAGTAATTACAACAATAATCGTTCCACTTCAACCAAAAACAAGCACGGAAATTATATACTAGCACCTCACAAATAGTGTTTAGATACTCACATCTCTCGTGTGTAATAAAGTATATATCACAATATGGAAATGGAAAACATCTCTCACTACCTGTCATAGCAAATAGATTACCATAGGCTTGGGAAAGGATCAAACCTCCACCACTTGGCGTAAGCACCTAGGATAAACTATCAAAGAGGTCTTTTAAAGGGTTATAACGTGAGGTGTAGGGATAGGATAAACACGGTTTTGTTGGATAAAAGAAATATTTACTGGTGGCGA
Organism: Artemisia argyi; assembly: GCA_030686995.1. Lineage (NCBI taxonomy): Eukaryota > Viridiplantae > Streptophyta > Magnoliopsida > Asterales > Asteraceae > Artemisia > Artemisia argyi. The sequence continues at coordinate 77,410 of JARVZY010011694.1, read as the reverse complement.
GTTAATCATCTTGGTCAATTACATGTACAATGTGGCGTTGCTAAGTCAAGACTCGACTCGACTTAAGCTAATCAAAAACTAACAAAACATAAAATAAACATAAAAGAAAATGGGATGGTAGTCCGTATGTAGTTTTCTCTTTTTCTTTTTCTTTTTCTTTTTTTTCTTGATTTTTTCGATTTTTTTTTTTTTTGAATACACTATTACCCTACCATCCAAAATAATATATCATAGGGAATTTGCATTCCCCTTACACTAGAACTTTTACATACTTTACAATTAACTATTGTATGACGTTAGATATCACAACTTTATCACAAATATAGAAGCTTAGAAGAAGGAAAGATGAAAGATGGTGACTTGATATGTATATATGTATTTCGTAATAAGAGAAAGAGATGAAAAGAAGAGAGCTTTTATTCAAAGAAAAACACACACTTACACACACAAGCACACCACACAAATGAGGTGTGTGGTGTCTTTTATAGTACAAGAGATATAATGCCCTAAAGGCTTTCTATGGGCTTTGGGCTTGGACTTGGATTACATATATGATAAAAGGCTTGCATAACATAACACATAGCATGTTAGCTTACCAAGTCCAAAGCCCAACTAACTTAAACTATTACATATAACGACACTATGACAAAGTTACTAACATGAGAATGACCATCACTTCTTTTAATATTTCTTTGATGCTAACAATCTCCCCCTAAGGGGTGGTCATTCGAATGATGCTCCACGTGATTAGGTCTTCCGTGTTATTTGTTTTGAACTTTCTGTCTCGTTGCAGAATAGTCTTAAGTTTTTGTTCCTTCATGTTTTGAGATCTTTGATGACTGACTTTTCATCATTCGTTGTCTGCCTTTCGTCACTTCTGCGTCTGTGGTGGTTGTTTGCCATTCCAACATGCTCATACATCTTCAGTCTTTGTGATACATGCATTTGTTGTTCCCGTTCTTTCACTTTGATCTTTGTCATTAGACTTTGTAGATTCTTCTTTTTGGCGTAGAATCTTTCTTTGACTGTTGCTATCCTTTGATCTTTGTGAGAACTTTCCTTTGATGTAGTGATGTATGTATGAGCATGTGGAATCCGTCGCCATGGAGGTGATATGTACTTGCAGTTAAACAATTAGCAATAATCAACCGGTAATTACAGATAAGGAATTAGAGATCGTCAACAGCATAGTGTGAAGACTCCTTCTAATCCTTATCATGGCCATTCCCATTTCGGATACTCCCGAGAGAGCTTACGAGACCTACTAAGTAGATCAACGAATGGGTGAGTCGCTGGGGATCACTCCACGACTGTAGACCGTTTGAAACCACCGCGAACACTAAGCGTAACTCATAAAGAATTACCGAAGTGACCTGCTGTCAGGGCTGCTTGATGTTGACCCTGGCAGGAGTTTCCATTCAATCATTGAGAATCACAAAAGTGAATCCTCTTATAAATGTTCTGGCAGATTGCTAAGATCTGCGTAGGACTCTATAATTTACAGCTAGTGTCCAATGATGTAGAACACCAGTGGTAGAAATGCTAAGTGTTCCTAAGAGATCTTTGATGTATCTCATGGTTCTAGACTCGATAAGTGCATACTTAGGTTTCCTATGCGGAGACTAGGGAGGGGTCTCCTGCTTCAATATCAACCATCTCTAAGAGATAAGTCGATAGATTACACCGGTTCCCCGTGAGAATGAAACAAGCTCTTTTAAGAGAACTTGAGTGGTTAAGAAGGTTTAGTGCAGTGCGTCACTGGGTCCATGACGTCTTTGTCTTCAATACCGGTGTCACCTTAGTAACAACCAGTAGCATACGAATTATACCCGGTGTCTGCCTTAAGGTTGAACATATGGAGGGCTATTTCTTTTCACCCTTTTTCATAACTTTTCTTTTTAATTCTTCAACCCCTTCTTTCTCCTTTCTCATTTTCTCCTTTTTTCAATCATATCTAAGGACTTCTAATTCTAATCTATTGGATTTGTCCTTGGGTAGATCCCTCCGGCTTTGGCGGATCATAGGACGGTTTTTCCTAACCTTAGTCACCTTATAACACCATGACTATCCTATAATTGCCATGAAACCATTTATTTGAAAATCTCTCAAAATGTTCATGATAATAAAACACATTGTTGTTACCATTTTGAGAGTTTTTGTTTCTTTTTAAGGACTCCCCCTTCACATGTGCTCATGTAATTTTTAAGAAATTTGCAGATGCGGGAGGAGTTTGTACTTTTGAATTGATCCACTTTCAGTGAACATGACCGATTCGAGACACGCTTACATCACTAGTTAGACTAGCTTGAAATTATTACCCGTCCTGGTCAAGTCCAAAGAGAGTCTCTCGATACGGTACATTCTACTCAGAAAAGTCCTATTCGAGACACGCTTACATCACTAGTTAGACTAGCTTGAAATTATTACCCGTCCAGGACAAGTCTTTTCGATTACTGACATTTTAAGCTTCGTCAATTCATTGGTACTTTCTGAGTCGAGCTCTTTTGAGATTCAGTCACATTCTTAAAACATCTTTGATCACATTTTAATCATGTCTTCTCCCCCTCAAAAATAGCATAAGTGATATTTTTTATATCAACTGATTAAGAAAAAAGCTTTTGGAGAGATAGACAGATTTCCTTTTGCATGAATTCGGAACATTTTTGTTTTTGAACTCCCCCTTAATAATAGCACATTTTAAAATCAATTAAGGGTTTAGAGGGAGTTATCTTGAGCACTCATTTTAAGAGATTTTGAGAAACCTTTTGAACAATCTTGAAAAAGTACTCAAGAATTATTTTTGAAAACGAGTTTATGCTTATAATCTTTTTCGTTTGTTTAGACTCAAACTTTTTGAAAATGATTTCGTCTTTGAACGTACGAGTCCTTGATTTGAAAATAATCAGAAGTCGTCATTTACGGTCCGGGTTTCGTACTGAAGTATACGAAAGCCATTGTGAAGAAACTTTTGAGAAACGACATGTTTTAGAAAAAAAACATTAAAAGAACTCTCGCTCAAGCATCTGTACATATCCGTATCATTGATGAATGACATTTCTAGAAACGTACAGAATATCGATTATACAAAAGACATGTCGTTAGAAGAATATTTTTGGATTTTTTTATTTTATAATGTTTTTGGATTTTTGAAGATTTTATATTTTTGTATTTTGTTTTTTCAAAGATATGTATAGCGAAGCGTTTTTGAAAACATTTTTCAAGAAGATTCAAGAAGACGTTCTAGCTCCTCAGGAGTTAGGCTTCGCATGCCAATTCGTCGAACTAAATAGTTAAACCTTTCTTTTGGAAGGGCTTTAGTAAAAAGATCGGCGAGTTGGTAGTCAGTCTTAACGAAAAATAATTCAACAGTACCCTCTTCCACGTGTTCTTTGATGAAATGGTAGCGGACTTTGATATGCTTCGTCTTAGAATGATGTACGGGATTGCACGAGATGGCTATGGCACTTTTTGAATCACAATACATAGGTATTCTGTCGAAAGTAAAGCCATAATCTGTGAGCTGTGTCCTCATCCAAAGAACTTGGGCACAACACGCAGATAGAGACACATACTCGGCTTCGGCGGTTGATAGTGCAGTACAATCCTGTTTCTTTGATGACCAGCTTACAAGCTTTTCATCCAAAAATTGTGCTCCGCCTGAAGTACTCTTTGCTGTAACTTGATCACCGGCATGGTCTGCATCTGAAAATGCTGTTAAATTAAACTCCGAATCCTTCGGATACCAAAGTCCCATGTTAATGGTGCTTCGTAGGTACCGAAAGATCCGTTTAACCTCTTTGAGGTGAAGTTCGGTAGGCTTTGCCTGAAATCGTGCTAACAAACAAACAGCAAATTGAATATCGGGTCGACTAGCAGTTAGGTACATGAGAGAACCGATCATGCTCCGATATTTCTTCGGATCGTTGGGTTTCCCAAACAAATCAGCACCTATTTTTGGTGAAGTGACCATTGGTGTACCAACGGAATCACAGTTTTCCATTCCATGTTTTTTCAAAATCTCTATTGTATATTTAGCTTGATTGATAAAAATACCACGAGGGGATTGATGTATTTGTAAACCAAGAAATAATTTTAATTCCCCCATCATGGACATTTCAAATTTGCTTTTCATGAGATTTTCAAAGTGTTTTGAATGATTCGGATTAGTGGACCCAAAGATAATGTCGTCCACGTAAATCTGAACAATCAAAATGTCATCTTTGAATTTTTTGATAAACAAGGTGTCATCAACTGTTCCTTTGGTGAAATTGTTATTGAGCAAGAAAGATGATAGTTCGTCAAACCACGCTCTTGGAGCTTGTTTTAAACCATAAATGGCTTTCTTAAGCTTGTAGATGTAGTCTGAATGATCTTTGTCAACGAATCCCTCTGGCTGACTCACATACACTTCTTCTTTCAGAGTTCCATTCAAGAAAGTTGTCTTAATGTCCATCTGATAGACTGTGATGTTTTTGTGGGCTGCATAGGCTAAGAAAATCCGGACTGCTTCAAGTCTAGCAACAGGCGCGAATGATTCCTCGAAATCTATTCCTTCTTCTTGTGTATAACCTTTAACCACGAGACGAGCTTTGTTATGAATTACAGTCATTTCCTCATCCAGTTTGTTCTTCCACAACCACTTGAGATCAAGAACTCGTTTATCAAGTGGTCGTTCAACAAGTTCCCAACTATCATGTAACAGGTATTGAAGAAATTCCTCCTGCATCGCTTCAATCCATGGGTTTTCTGCCATTGCTTCCCGAATGTTCTTTGGTACTTTGGGGCTTATTGAGCAAATATAAATGCACAATTCGAGATCGGTGGCAAGTTGTCTCCTTGTCTGAACTGGCTTTGAAGGTTCACCAATAACATGTTCTAATGGATGGGCTTTTGTCCATTGAAACGTAGAAGGGTACCCTTAGTTGAACGAATGTGTGTTAGATGGTTCTTGTAACCTTGAAGAAGATTCAGCAGAGTCTGATGCAAACGGGTTTTCAAATACTTCTTCTTCTTCTATCGCAACATCATTTGAATTAGTTGTAGGTTCTTCTTGAAAAATTGTAGTTTGATTTTGCTCATCAACTCTTGGTAGAACAGATTCAATAACTGGAGTTGCTTGAGTAGATGTTGATGATGTTGAGGTCGTTGGTGCTTCAGCTTCAACTGTTGTAGATGCATCTTGTGATGGTGGTGGTGGTTGATGGTTTTGAGCGGGTGCAGCGGAATGTAGTTGAGATGCATTTGTCGAAGGTCCACCATAATATTCATCAAACATTAACTCAAAGAAATTTTCCAGTTCTTGTTCTGAAGGTTTTCCAGTGTTTGTTGACTGAGCTCCTTGAGGCACGAGTCCTGAACTGATATGTCCAGAAGTCTGCATGTTTGGTGCGGGTCCTAATCCATTTTGATTAGAAGCCATTGGATTAAGCGCGGGTTCTAGAGCGAGTCTCTCAGAAGCCATTTGTGAAATCTCGTCAAACTTCACATTCATCGTCTCCATTATCCTTTTCGTTCTTCTATTATACACCCTGAATGCCCTCGAGTTATTTGAATATCCAATGAAGATTCCAATATCACCCTTAGCTTTCAACTTTCCTAGATCTTCTCGGTCGTTCGTCGGATAGCACAAAGCGCCAAATACGTGAAGGTAAGAGATGTCAGGTTTACGGTTGTTCACTAGCTTATATGGGGTTTTATTGAATCTTGGATGTACTAGGGATCAATTCTGAGTGAAACAAGCAGTGGCAACAGCATTAGCCCATAAGAATAGTGGTGCACTAGAATATAGCAGCATTGTGCGAGCAGCTCCCACAAGAGTTCGATTTCTTCTTTCAACTACCCCATTCTTCTGTGGAGTTCTAACAGCTGATGTTTGGTGTGTGATTCCAACATCTTCAAAGTAGGTTCTTAACTCCTGATTTGTAAATTTTGTGCCATTATTTGTTCTTACAATCCTTACTGAAGCTTGAAGTAGAACTTGGATACGCTTCAGAAAGGTGATGATGGTACCTGGTGCTTCGTCTTTTGACCTCAGAAACTTTACCCATGTACATCTTGAATAATCATCGACAATAACAAGAATATACTTCTTCCCATTAATGCTTTCAACTCTCATTGGGCCACATAAGTCCATGTGCAACAAATGTAACCTTGCTTCCGAACTAGGTACGGTTTTAGGTTTATATGATGCTCTTTTGCTTTTTCCTTGTTCCCATGATGGACATAGGTGATCCTTGGTGTATTTGAACTTAGGAAGTCCGGTGATGATGTTTGTAACAATTCGCATTTTCATATTACTATTGATTTTTACTATTCACTTTCACTATTCATCTCAGAAATTTTTATTTCATATTCTCGTAAGTTAAACTATTTTAACGATAATCCGAGAGTTTGACGCTCGTCGGATCATTTCTGCAAAAATCACGAAACCGTGTCCGAGATTTACTTTTAGGTTTAAACGTCATTCCAGCATCCCGATATGTCCATAAAACACTATAAACAATAGAAATATGATTTTCTCTCATTTTACGAGAATTCCAAAAGTTTTGGAATTTTACGTTTTCCAGTTCAGCGTTTTACGCGTATTACGCGTTTTAGACCCGTGTTTCCAGTTTTATCAGGGTTTGAGCAACCCAATGGAACTTATCACTCATTTTATATTTTATTATGGAGTATTTTGACAAGTTTAGTCAATCTTTCAAGTTCCACATTTTTACGATACCCGGTTTTACGTTTTGAGGCTTAATCTTTTACGGTTAGCATTTCCCGGAGTCAAAACTCACCAAATATCTAGGATATTATCATCCAAAGACCACCTCACCCCCTTATCCATTACAAACCGCCATAGGGGGGGGGAGTCACCCCACATGTGTCTTGATCTTATGCTTAGGGCCTTAGGATGATAGCAAGTGTACAAGCTTTTCTAACAAGCTTTGACTAGTCATAAGATGTAACCTCCTCAAGGCCATATAAAAGCCCCCCTCCCCCTTTTTTGTCGTCCCATAACACACACCAAAACACCTTCACACTTAGCTAAATTCCTTCTAGTTACAAGCAAGAATCAAGAGCAATAACAACATAGAAACCCTAGTTTGGTTTTAGGTAATCAAAACACTTCCAAACCCTAGAAACTTTGGTGATTTCTCTTGAGTTTGAATCTACTCAAGTCACCTCAACTTTCATCATCTCTCTTTCAAGAATACAAGTGTAGAAAGATTGCTTGAAGTGAAGTAGAGAAAAGCTTATTCAATCAAAGTCATAGTTCCTAGTTCTTGCCCTAGTTTCCCTTTCTTTGTTGAAAGCCAAAAGTTGTAAGCAAACCCTAACATACTTCTTGTTAAATATCATACTCATGCTATTTACATATCATTCATACTATATATTGTCTTGTTATTAAGTTCATGATGTTTAAAAATGAGTAAAACAAGTATTAGTATACATATGTTAACTTATGTTATTTAAACAAGTAAACTAGTGACTTCCATGGTAAAAACACGACCAAAATAAAGTAACCATGACATGAAACACTTACCTACTGTTATAGAGGACTTCAAAAGGAAAACATAGCAATTTGAATCACCTAAAACGAGTACACGAGTCAAAAGTTATGGCCTAAAGAAGTTAGCGAAACCAAAACGGCAAAACTGCCTAAACAACCTGTTAAGGTTCTGACCAATTTGAAAGTGGCACTTCTGGTCCGATTCATCAAAAAGTTAAAACACCAAAGTTGTCCGGAACGACGTTTTCGTTCAGGAACAAAGAAGCTTGAGCCCTGAAAAAGCTTTACGAGTGAGATGTTTCTTCAAATTCTTAACAGCCCGTTTTAAGTACCAAATGACTATGAAATGGTTATGGTTATGTATAACCAAGAGGTCTAATGACCTTAAAACCAAGACCACAACCATGGAAAGGCCAAGGGTGAGTCTCAAGACCATGGTAGCCATGACCAAAGTCACGGCAAAGCCATGGCTAAAGACCATATAATTTTACAAGACAAAAACATGAAATATATAGTTAGTTGTAACCTAAACATCCAATTTGGATCTACTCCATCAAAATAACCATGAGACCTTACAAGTAAAATTCATTGTAGACTTAAGAAACTTATTGAAATAACAATCTCTTCATCCAAAATAAACTTTCCTATGTTTATTCAAGTATTTAGACATGTAACTTTTCGGATCAAACTTATATATTTTTATCAACTACTACAATAGTAGGGAGCTTCATGTGAGGAGTTCATATGGGTAAACCGTCGAGATGAGTTGTGGATTTACGAATTAAAGTGTCCTGGCTCCTCGAACGTTTACTACATGACTTCTGAATTATGATGGCCCGAACGGTAGTAAACGATATACAAACAATACATGTTTCATAAACCATTTTTATTCAAAGACTTATGATATATACTAAGTACTACATCATGAACTATATGCAAGATATATATAGGCAATTCTTCGTATTCTTAGACATTACTCAAACCTAAGTCGCGACGTTCTATTATAGGTTACTCTTAGAGACAGTTGCGATTCGACTATCATACTACATAACTTAAGGTGAGTCATAGCCCCTACTCTTTTCAAACTTGTTTTAACTCTTTGGGGGAGATACATGCTCAACTACTTGCTTACTTGTACAAATACTCTTAAACATTTATACTTGATTGTGTTATACTTGATTGGCATTATACTTGATTGCGTTATACATACTTGTTACACTATACTTGCTTAATTTAAATACAAGATTCGTATTTACGTGCATACATAATACTCTATTCTGTCGGAGAGGTATTGGTAGTACTCATGGGAAGATGCCCCCTACCCTTGTGTCTATACTTGACCTTGGATGACGTAGTACTATTTGGGAAGATGCCCACGCCCTTGTGTCTATTCTTGACCTTGGGTGAATATAATCTGGTGAATTGTATAAACTATATTTTAGCAGTGGGTTGTGGACACACAGGTTGCAAGTGTTGTTATGGGCGGGACTTACAACTAAGTGGATTCATAATGCCTTTGTTGTGTGAACATTCTTTTAAGGCTTTTCGACTGTTTTAAAACAAACTCTATGAACTCACCAACCATTGTGTTGACACTTTAGCATGTTTTTCTCAGGTCTGTAAGATGATAGTTGTTGCATGGAACATAGAGTCTCTTGGCATGTTTTGAAGACGTATGCTTTTATCTTTACCATTCGATATGTTTTAAAACACTTATGTATTGTATTATGGAACTCATGTTTGTAACTCGGAATTTATTAATCGAATGGTAACTTTTCAAAACGTCTCATTTAGAGGTCGTTTTCTATATCTTGTACTCTGTATTATGAAGTAGCACCCCCATGACACAGTCTTCCGCTGCGGTATTTTGGGGGTGTTACAATGTTGTCTTTGGCTAACTTGTTGATGGTGTCGAAATTGAGATGGGATAAACGTCTATGCCACAGCCAGGACTTAGTTTCGGTTGCCCTTGTCATAAGACAAATTGGTGATGTAGAAGCCATTTGGTTGACGTCGATAGCATACAAGTTTGTACCAATATTACCAGTTAAGAGATCATCACCAACCAAATTTCTAATAAAAACCGTGTTTCTCCTGAATGCAACTTCTAAATTTGCATCACAAAACTGCCCAACTGAAAACAAGTTGTGTCCCAACCCTTCGACGCAGTAAACTCGAGTGATTAAAAAATTCCCAAACGGAAGATCTCCATAACCTTGAATAGCTGCTACATGATCATTTCCAAATCGTACAGTTCCCATGAATTTCCAGTTGAAATTGATCAGCAACTTTAAATTCCCGGTCATGTGTTTGGAGAAACCCAGGTCGACGATCCAAAGACATATTTCGATAACCTGCCAAGAACAGAAGAGTTTGTATTTGGAAACCGTTTTGAATTAGGTTCCATGGGGTTAGGAGTAAAAACTGAATCACACTCATCAGAGATTGCAATATTTTATTTTTAACAACTTCCAATTTGCCATCCTGAAAAGTGAACTCTCTACCCGTCGGAATCCACATACAATACTTAAGGTAGTTCCTAGGCATTCGACTAATAGTGGTAGACCTAAAGCGTGCAACTAATCTTTCTAAAGATCTAGATCTGGCACTAGGTCTTGTTGGAACATTCTTCTGTTCAGGCTTAACATTCACATTCTTAGAAACACATTCATCATGAACATCATTGAATAAAATTTTCTTGCATATTAAACAAACAGAGTCATTACATGCATTAGAACCAGTACTTTCGACATTACATTCAAATGAATCATGTTTCTTATTACAATGCGATAAATTCCTAGGGTGTTCTTCTACTTCTTCAACTTTATTCTTGCTACTACTCTTAGAGGCAGACGAGACTCTGTTGTTCCTTGTATTGCTCTTAGGCTTTAGTCTGCTGCTCCTAGAGGTGCTTTCTAATCCTGTAGAAGGTAAGGCACACGCGTTAGGATTTATATTGTTGTCCTGTTTAGCATCACTAGACTCTTTAGAATTATCCTTTTTGCACGCATTTGTCTTAGATGTGGAGGCAGACGCATTAGTGGGACTAATCCTAAAAAGGCAAGGTGCTATCACTTTTGGTTTATCAACAACCGCTTTTCCTTTATCAACAACCTTATTATTATCACTTTGCTTGGGCAAGGGTGTTGGAGTGACTGGTTTTGTAAAATCCTTTTGCACATCGACTTTTGGAGCAAACCTTGAAATTGACATTTTTGGTTTTATAACCGTGTTTGAAACATTTGGTTTCTCCGAAGTCGATGGTTTTGCAAACTTAGTTTCCTCACCCTTCCCTTTGTGACTTTCAAGCTGAGCCCTCAAAAGATCATTTTGCTCTTTCATATTCTTGAAGGCACGCTCATACGACAATTTGTCATACTTGCATTCTTTTTTTTTCGATCAAGTTGTTTAAAACATGACACATTTTCTTTTTCAAGCTTTATAAGAGCATTTTCATATTTGGAAACAATTGCGGAGGTCTCAGCTCTCAGTCTTTCATCGTCTTGAACCGAATATGTTTGTATGATGATGGACATAATATCAGTGGTCAGAACTGCTTCGAAGAGAGAATCATTTAACCATTCCAAAACATTCATGTTTTCACGAGTTTCATTAGCTTCTTTTACCAGGGATTTGTGGTCCTTGACAAAATCGACCGTTTCTTTTAAGAAAGCTTGTTCAAAATGGATTACCCTCGCACTGATGTTATTCAGTGGGATAGTAATTTTGTTTTCAAACACCTTTTTCTGTTCGTTATGAAAACTCGAATGCCAGTTGTTAATACTGATGGTAGTTTCAGATCTAACAATATTTTGAAGTACTTGAATTCTCTGTTTAACGTCATCCAGAATGTCTCTAGCCTCACTTGTATTAAAAGAGTTGTTAGAAGACATTTGTTCCATTTTTGAAAGAGATTTAGAAACAACTACAGGTGTAGAAACTTCTGGGTTTTTGGAAACAGGTTTAGAAAGCTCATATGCTTGTTTTTATGGAACAAAAGTAATGCCCGAAAGTTTGTTCAATTTGTTGTAGTCAATCGGTTTCAAATCAGGATTCTTTTGTTTCATTTTATTAATGCTCTCTTCGACCAATTCAATTGTTTCCACTGAATCACGAACAATAGGAGGATCATGCTTAGTAAACAAAACATTTCCATTAAACAAACAATTTTGTTCTTGCTGAGCTTTCTTGAGATTACAAGGAGTTTTGTTTTCTAGAGCCATTTTATGTTTTGTGTGGTAAATCGGATTAGTTTGATTAGTAATCATGTGCATTGTTTGACTTGACTGACCCTTTTTAATCACTAATTCTTCTAATTCTGCAATTTTGTGTTCTGACTCTAAGATTTCTTCCAAAAGTTTGCCTTCTTTCTTTGCAAATTCCTTTTTCAACTCATCCCTTTCTTTTTCAAGATTGGTATAAGCTGTTTTTTGTTTAGAAAGTTGGTTTTGTAAATCAGAAATTTCCGTGTTTAAAGATTTTATCTTTTTGAAAGAATTAACATCAAGTGTATCAAACTTGAGTTGCAATTTTTGTTCCCTTGAAACGGAATTTTGATAACCAGTTTCTAATTCAGACAATCTTTCGTTGTGAAACTCAAAAGCTTTAACATTTGCCTTGTAACTCTCAAGCTCAGCGGTCAATTTAACATTCGCGGCCTTAACATCGCGATTGACCTTTTGAACATTCTCAATTTCAATACGACAATTATTCAATAATGATTCAAACAAAGCACGCATTTCCTCATCATTCTCAGCATGCTGTGAAACAAAGCCTCCATTATGATTCACATCTGGAGTTGCTGAAGGAGTATCGCTACTACTTGGCGTGTCCAGGTATGTATCATAAGTGGTTGTTGGCTTCTCAGAATGTTGTTCCTCATGAGGATACATATCAAATATATCATTATTGTGACATGTGTTGAAGTGTGATACCTCAGAGACTGCATTGATGTCATAACCAGGAAGTGTATCAGAATCCGTGTCATACTTAGCTTCCTGAAGATTTTCCATGAATATGCAGTTCGCATCGATATCCTCTCTATCTTCCATGTCATCCATAAGAGCCATAAAATCATTTTCCTCTGCGTTTAACTGAAATCCTGCCTCATTCTTTTGTGCCAATAGCACTACTTTCTGCAAGTATGCTAGGTCTCTTTTGTTCGGCTTAGTAGGACAGTTCCTTGCCATATGACCTACACCCTGACAGTTGAAACACTTAACCGGATTACCCTGATTCACATTTCCCTGATTCCCAACAACTGGAGCCGCAACATTTCTATTCTGATTACCCATTGCATGATTACCAACACTCTGACCCCTCTAATTTCCAACAAGCTGACCCATCTGATTCCCTGCATACTGACCATGCTGATTCCCTGCATACAGACCTGCATTCTGCATATTCTGATTACCCATGTGAAATCCAGTAGCATATCCTTGCTGATTCCCATAAACTCCAACCATTTGGCCTCCGTTGCCCATATTGAAACTCGGCTGAGCAATCTGCTTGTTGCGAGTGTTCGATGAAATCCGTTGGTTGTTGTTTGTTGGTGTAGAATAGCGTCCTTGGAATGCCTTTGACAGAAAATCAAACGCTTGGGTCAATGCTGCAGAAGCTTCATCATTTTCAGTGAATTCTTGTTCTTCGAATTGTGGGTATTGTTGTTGTGGAATAACATGTTGTTGTTGTTGTGGGTAGAACTGTTGTTGGTAGACCGGTGTTGGTTGCATGTAGTTGTGAGTGGAAGATGATGATGGTTGTTGTGTGTTCACTGGTAACGGTGTTGGTGTATTAGCAATTAATGCGAGAGGATCATGATTCTTTGCCAATCTTTCTTTCCTAACTTCATTAGCCTCATCTTGGTTTTGCTTCAGAAAGTCATAGAGTTGATCATAGTTCACCTTATGTAAGTCCTTTGTCTGATTAACAATTGTAACATAACGACCCCATTCTTCTGGAAGGTTATTGACGAATTTGATGTTTGTTGCAATTGTTCTAGGTGTCAACTTGTTTCTGATTAACTCATTCATCAAAGTGCAAAACCTTGTGTAGTATGATTCAATCTGTTCACCTTTAGTGGATGTAAAGTTCTCCCATTCAGTTAGAAGTTTGATCTCAACGTCTTGTTGTCCAATCTCTGTTCCATGACATATCCTTCTAACACGTTCCCACATATCAAAGGCAGTTTCACAGCTGTCGACCGTAGCAAAGATCTCGCGTGGTAATCCAAGTTGGATTAATTGCATTGCCATATCATCAGCTTTGATCTGCGTCTTGTCTTCATCTGTGTAATCTTCTTCTGTTTGGTCACGCATGAATGGTTGAGTGGGAGGTGTTGTATTCAGATTGCCTGCATCTTGAACTTGTCTTGGCTTAAATGGACCATTCTTAATGGAGTTGATCATTAATTTGCCATTATCTTTAGTTTTGATGTAACGAAGCATGCGGCTTATCCATGGGAGATATCCACCTTTTTCAAGCATTGGAGGTCGGTTTTCCGCACCGGCTGCATGAATGTCTTGCTGAGTTGCCATTTGATGAAGTATAGATGGATAAAGTTGATTTTTGGATCGTTCCAACGAAATAGGAGTAGAGTTTAGAGTAAGTTGATGCAAGTTTTTATGGTGAAAATTTTGACCTAGAACCTTAAAACCTCAATAACTTCTTCCTGGAGCGTTTTTAGGGCTCACGGTGTGTCGTTATCCTCGGTCTCACGGTCGTTATCCTCGGTCTCACGGTCGTTTTGACAGCTGATTCGTCGAAAACGGAATTACGGTTCAAAAGTTATGACCGTTTGAAGTTTGATCGTCAAAAACCTCACTTTTTACAAAATTCTCGAAACTTTAAGGTGTTTTCGAAACTCTTAGGTTGGATTGCGAAACATAGGGGATTTCGAAATTCTTGGGATTGCGAAACTTTGACAGTTTGCGAGACTTTGGTGATTGCGAAATTACTGTGATTGCGAGATGTAGGTGTTTGCGAAACTTGTTTTCTCGAAACTCTGGATTGCGAAAACTTGAATGATTTCGAAAATTTTGGGTGATTTTGAAAATTTTGATTTTTTCGAAAAGTTTGCAGTGTTCTCGAAAAGTTTTAGTTTTTCAAAAATTTTGCAATGTTCTCGAAAAGTTTGATTTTTTCGAAAACCCAATCACACAAACAAATTTCGAAATTATACAATTTCAAAATTTAGCCACAAGTCGAAGTAATTTCTTTCTTATGTAACAATTCACAATTTCAGGTCAATTACCATTCCCGAAAAAATTTCACTATTCACTTTTACTATTCATTTTTCCCGAAATTTTCCCGAAACTTGATTTTTGTTTCTTGGCCTCGAGTGATAAATCATTTCCATGGCAAATTAAAAGTTTAACTTTCATAAGCTCATTTTCGTGAAAGTTATTAAGGAATTACACGGAATTACACGTTTTAGGGTAAAACGACATTCAAAAATTCTACACACAACGAAACTCGACCGCGTTAAGTGACCCCGCATCAGAAAAATGTTTGACACACTCATGATTTATTTGAGAATTTATCGTGACTGAGAAAAACATGACCAAAATAAACCTCGGCCGTGAAAAACTGGAATTTTCAGTTTTAAGCGTTTTTACTCAGCCGTAACCTTAGCCTATACTTGCACCGCGTTTCTAATACGATTTGAGTTTTCAACTTATTAGAAAAAGTCAACATATTTTTCCCTCCTCCATTGACCAAAAATCATTCCTTGATTTTATAAGTCATTCCTTGATTTTTAGGCTTACGGTTTGATGTCTAAAAGACATTTAATACCCACCGACACTAGACTGAGCCCAGTCTAGACATTATAAGTTATTTTAAATCATTTTTATCCTATTAGAAAAGTAACATTTTACTTTTCTCAATTTTACGCAATATTCGTACGTTTTACGTATTACGCATTTTAGACCCGTGTTTCCAGTTTTAGCAGGGTTTTAGCACCCAAATGGAACCTACCACTCATTTTATATTTTATTATGGACTATTTTGACAAGTTTAACCATTCTTCCAAGTTTCGTATTTTTACGATACCCGGTTTTACGTTTCGTGGCTTAACCATTTACGGTTAGCATTTTACGGAGCCAAAACTAACACCATATCTTGGATAATATCTTCCAAAGTCCAACCCTTCCTCCCCAAGCTTGGCAAACCGCCACTAGGAGGGGGGATTCACACTAGGTGGCTAAATCTTATGCTTAGAACTCTTGGATGAGAACATGTGTTAACCTTGGCCTCCAAGGGTTGACAAGTCAACCTTTCTAACCTCCTCCAAGCCATATAAATACCCTCCTCCCCCTCCTTGGTCGTTCCATATCAACCACACCAACACCTTCACTCTTAGCTAAAATACTTCCAAGTTACAAGCAAGTATCAAGAGCAAAAATCAACATAGAAACCCTAGTTAGGTTATCATTCATCAAACACTTCCATAACCTCATATACTTGGTGATTTCTCTTGAGTTTGAATCCACTCAATTCACCTCAACCTTCATCATCCATCTTTCAAGATTACAAGAGTAGAAAGATTTCATGAAGTGAAGTGGGTTGAAGCAAGTCTATCAATGTCCTTTTCCTTACATGCTACTTACCTTTCTTTGTAGAAAGCCAAAGTTGTAAGCCAAACCCTAACATGCTTCTTTTTAAATAATCATGTTCATGTTATTTACATGTTATTCTTGCTATATTATGTCTTGTAGTTATGTCCATGATGTATAAAAGTGAGCAAAACAAGTTATTGTTATTGATTGTTACAACAAGTTACTAAAACAAGCAAACTAGTGATTTTTATGGAAAACCACGACCACAATAGTATAACTTTGATATTTGACACTTACTTACTGTTAAAGAGGACTTAACAAGGAAAACATAGCAATTTGAATCACCCAAAACGAGTACACGAGTCAAAAGTTACGCCGATTTGAAGTTACCAAAGATTTCCGGCAAAACTGCCTAAATAGCATTCTGATCAAATTTTGATTTTGAAAGTCCCACTTCTGGTCCGATTCATCAAAAAGTTAAAACACGAAAGTTGTCCGGAACGACGTTTTCGTTCAGGTACAAAGAAGCTCGAGCCCTGAAAACGCTTTCCGAATGATAAAATTCTTCAAATTCTAAACAGCTCATTTTTAGACCAAAGTCACTAGATTATGGTTATACTTTAAAAGGAACAAGAGGTCTTATGACCTATAATCAAGACCACCACCATGGCTAGAGCCAAGGTTGTGTCTCATGACCTTGGAACAAGGACCAAAGGTCATGGCTAGGCCATGACAAAATGACCATAACAACTTACATAGGCGTAAACATGAAACAATGAATTAGGCGATAACATGAACAAGCAATTTGGATCTACTTCACTTAAAAGGAAACCATGAGATTTTACCAAGAGAAAATGGTCATTCAAGACTTATGAAACTACCCCTAATAATAATCTTCATGTACTAATAAACTTTCCTAAGTTTATACAAATATCGGACATGTAACTTTCGGATCAAAACTTATATCTATATATTTCATCAACTACTACAATAGTAGGGAGCTTCATGTGAGGAGTTCATTATGTAAGCCGTCGAGATGAGTTGTGGATTTACGAGTTAAAGTGTCCTGGCTCCTCGAACGCTTACTAACATGACTTCTGAATTATGTCGGCCCGAACGGTAGTAAACGATATACAAAACATACATGTTTCATGAATCATTACTTTCAAAGACTTACAATATACATCATACCACATCATGGACTAAATGCAAGATATATATATAGGCACTACTTCATATTCTTTACTCCGATCCTAAGTCGCGACATTCTATTATAGGTTGCTCGTAGAAACCTTCACGATTCGACCGTTACATTCAATACTTGCTATCTTACTTAAGGTGAGTTCATAGCCCCACTTTCGATTACTTAATTGTTTTACAAACCCTTGGGGGGAATACATGCTATTTATAACCGAGCACAATGTTTTTAAATTGTATGCTTACCTGATTGTTTTATTATCACTAAGTACCATCCTTGCTAAACCGAGATCCTTTATTATGAACCATTTAGTCACTAGCAATAGTGAGCGCGAATATTATTAATAGGCCTATTGGGATTGACGAATCCCATTTGTATTGACTAAGTTCAAACAAATGCAATAATATTTGAGATTTAGGTATGTTAGCAAAGTACCTACCGGGATAAATCTGCCGATCGATATTGGTACACGTTAACGTTATGGTGTCATAAGCTTAGTGTATAATACATGTTCCGGGCGTATAATAACGTAGCCTACCTGTTTTGTTTTCCAAACATTGGTGTGAGCCTATAACTCACACTACCAACATATTGTGTTCAAACGATTTGACAAACTCTATGAATATCACTCAACCTTTGTGTTGACCTCTCAAGCATGTATTTCAGGTTCATGACGATCAAGGATGGCACGGAAGGACACGGATACTCAAGAGGGCTATAAATTTTATTATCATTCAAAACTCATTTATTATACATTGTAAACATGGAACCAATTGGGACCTCATTTTGTAATCTCTGATATTTATATAATTTGAATGATAAATCTTTTAAAACGACTCAATTGGAGTTCGTTTTCTATCATTGTGACTATTGTGCCGTCGAGTAACACCCAGTTTGAATTCCGCTGCAACCATGAATTGGGGGTGTTACAGATTGGTACCAGAGCCATGGTTATAGAGAAACGGGTCTAAGTGAGACCTAAACTATAACTACAATCACAAACAAAAACATTTTATAGCCTTCCGCTCTCCGTGTCTTCCATCCTCCAGACGATTATGGACTTAGTAAGCATGTTATGTTGCACAAACATATTAGTATATTCATATATACCCATTTTGAGCATTTCCCCGTAAGCATTAGTATATTGATATATAAACTTGGTTTATTTTCAATCATTTTATCTAAACATATTCGCGTATGCCTATTCTATGGCATTTCGGCACAACTACATTCTCCCAATCATGTTCCTACTCCAACATTCATTTCCAAGACATTGTGAGATACAATGGTCTCATTCATTTTCCAAGACATTGTATGTTACAATGGTCTCATTCATTTTCCAAGACATTGTGAGATACAATGGTCTCATTCATTTTCCAAGACATTGTGAGATACAATGGTCTCATTCATTTCCAAGACATTGTGAGATACAATGGTCTCATTCATTTTCCAAGACATTGTATTATACAATAGTCTTAACCATTTCTCAAATGTTTTGAGTCACACAATGGTTTAACCTACTTCCCAGACATTGTGAATTGCACAATGGTCTAACCTACTCCCGAGACATTGTGTTTGGTGCAATGGTCTCTAGAATTATTCCATCACATCATCAATATCATTTCATATGATATCAAAAACCCGTCACAACCTATCGATTTCTAAATAGAAATATGAGATTTCTAAAGGACAAACAAATCCATCACCTACAAAAGCTGAAGTTCAGCTTTACATTTATCAAAGTTTTCTTATGAAACCTTCATTGTTAAAAGTTCGCGATCCTGGCCAAGTATGTTCTATTTTAGAACTACTTAAAACTTCCTTTCCATACGTACCTACCCTTACTATCTTCTATGCGATGGAATGTGAAAACATGGGTTACAAGTCTTGTATGGCCGGGACTTGCAATTGAAGGGTTTGACATTGCCTTTGTTTAGTGGACAATTTTCCGAAAGCAACGGACATATCAAAAGTATACCTAATTGAGGTATTTGAAAATTTTATCGAACCTTGGCTAAGTATAGACTAGTCACCTATATTTAACCTAGGGACAGTGGAATATAGTCTGACTAACTATATTCGACTTAAAATTTTCAAATACTGAGAATAGTTGTACTAGGGTTATGTTTTGGTTGATTTCCTACATGAACACGATAAACCACCAGAATACATTAAAACAATCTAGAGACACGATAGTGTCTTACCACTCAGCGAGATCTTAACACCTTATTTTTATGATCTAAATTCATTCTTGAAATTTTTTCATTTATGAGATAATCCGAACTACTATCTTGGGATAGTTATCAATTATTCTCTTCATCCTGTAGAAGTACTATCCTGTTTAGGTCCTAAGGATACCATTCCATCATAAACCTTTAAAATCTCTTAAGATTTTTAAAGCAAACTCAACATCTATACCTAAGAGTATCAATGTTAAGCATACACTACACATTTCTGTTCATCAACATATCACATCATTATTTTCACAACCGTTACAAACACAAGCTCATTAACAGATCTTGATGCACTTTTAAAGCTCAAATCATCCTTAGTTACACCACAAGTACCCTCACCAGCTTTACAAGATTGAATATTCATCTTGTACTTTTGGAACACCAGTATCATCTCGTAATACACTACCTTGTAACTCACCGACTAAGTATGAATGTTGTGTAGGATGATTTGTAATTATTTGAATGGATTGGGATGCCTTTTCATTTAAATAAAGACATTGTAAATCACTAAACCATAAGTTTATATTTCCTTATCTACATTGTTTGGGATGCCTCTCTATGTAAATAAAGAATTATAAACAAGTGGGCTTATTTGTATCCGAAATAACATATGTATGAAGTCAATAAACACTAGGTACAACAACCGATTACCTACTAGGCTATGATTGCAATTACTATCTCAATTCCTATTAATATTCGACTGCTATATCAATTTCCTTTGATATTCGACTATTACCATACCTTTCCTACATAAAAGTAAGCCTCATCGTACACCATACACTGAAATGACAAAATCAAATTACATCACCGGTACTCCCAGACTTTAGTCCTCATAAGTAACCACACCTGTTCATCGACACCACTCCAACATATAACACACATAGAACTTCGGGACGAAGTTCCCCGGAAGGGGTAGAGACTGTAACAATTCACAATTTCAGGTCAATTACCATTCCCGGAAAAATTTCACTATTCACTTTTACTATTCATTTTTCCCGAAACTTGATTTTTGTTTCTTGGCCTCGAGTGATAAATCATTTCCATGGCAAATTAAAAGTTTAACTTTCATAAGCTCATTTTCGTGAAAGTTATTAAGGAATTACACGGAATTACATGTTTTAGGGTAAAACGACATTCAAAAATTCTACACACAACGAAACTCGACCGCGTTAAGTGACCCCGCATCAGAAAAATGTTTGACACACTCATGATTTATTTGAGAATTAATCGTGACTGAGAAAAACATAACCAAAATAAACCTCGGCCGTGAAAAACTGGAATTTTCAGTTTTAAGCGTTTTTACTCAGCCGTAACCTTAGCCTATACCTGCACCGCGTTTCTAATACGATTTGAGTTTTCAACTTATTAGAAAAAGTCAACATATTTTTCCCTCCTCCATTGACCAAAAATCATTCCTTGATTTTATAAGTCATTCCTTGATTTTTAGGCTTACGGTTTGATGTATAAAAGACATTTAATACCCACCGACGCTAGACTGAGCCCAGTCTAGACATTATAGGTCATTTTAAATAATTTTTATCCTATTAGAAAAGTAACATTTTACTTTTCTCAATTTTACGCAATATTCGTACGTTTTACGTATTACGCGTTTTAGACCCGTGTTTCCAGTTTTAGCAGGGTTTTAGCACCCAAATGGAACCTACCACTCATTTTATATTTTATTATGGACTATTTTGACAAGTTTAACCATTCTTCCAAGTTTCGTATTTTTACGATACCCGGTTTTACGTTTCGTGGCTTAACCATTTACGGTTAGCATTTTACGGAGCCAAAACTAACACCATATCTTGGATAATATCTTCCAAAGTCCAACCCTTCCTCCCCAAGCTTGGCAAACCGCCACTAGGAGGGGGGATTCACACTAGGTGGCTAAATCTTATGCTTAGAACTCTTGGATGAGAACATGTGTTAACCTTGGCCTCCAAGGGTTGACAAGTCAACCTTTCTAACCTCCTCCAAGCCATATAAATACCCTCCTCCCCCTCCTTGGTCGTTCCATATCAACCACACCAACACCTTCACTCTTAGCTAAAATACTTCCAAGTTACAAGCAAGTATCAAGAGCAAAAATCAACATAGAAACCCTAGTTAGGTTATCATTCATCAAACACTTCCATAACCTCATATACTTGGTGATTTCTCTTGAGTTTGAATCCACTCAATTCACCTCAACCTTCATCATCCATCTTTCAAGATTACAAGAGTAGAAAGATTTCATGAAGTGAAGTGGGTTGAAGCAAGTCTATCAATGTCCTTTTCCTTACATGCTACTTACCTTTCTTTGTAGAAAGCCAAAGTTGTAAGCCAAACCCTAACATGCTTCTTTTTAAATAATCATGTTCATGTTATTTACATGTTATTCTTGCTATATTATGTCTTGTAGTTATGTCCATGATGTATAAAAGTGAGCAAAACAAGTTATTGTTATTGATTGTTACAACAAGTTACTAAAACAAGCAAACTAGTGATTTTTATGGAAAACCACGACCACAATAGTATAACTTTGATATTTGACACTTACTTACTGTTAAAGAGGACTTAACAAGGAAAACATAGCAATTTTAATCACCCAAAATGAGTACACGAGTCAAAAGTTACGCCGATTTGAAGTTACCAAAGATTTCCGGCAAAACTGCCTAAATAGCATTCTGATCAAATTTTGATTTTGAAAGTCCCACTTCTGGTCCGATTCATCAAAAAGTTAAAACACGAAAGTTGTCCGGAACGACGTTTTCGTTCAGGTATATAGAAGCTCGAGCCCTGAAAACGCTTTCCGAGTGATAAAATTCTTCAAATTCTAAACAGCCCATTTTTAGACCAAAGTCACTAGATTATGGTTATACTTTAAAAGGAACAAGAGGTCTTATGACCTATAATCAAGACCACCACCATGGCTAGAGCCAAGGTTGTGTCTCATGACCTTGGAACAAGGACCAAAGGTCATGGCTAGGCCATGACGAAATGACCATAACAACTTACATAGGCGTAAACATGAAACAATGAATTAGGCGATAACATGAACAAGCAATTTGGATCTACTTCACTTAAAAGGAAACCATGAGATTTTACCAAGAGAAAATGGTCATTCAAGACTTATGAAACTACCCCTAATAACAATCTTCATGTACTAATAAACTTTCCTAAGTTTATACAAATATCGGACATGTAACTTTCGGATCAAAACTTATATCTATATATTTCATCAACTACTACAATAGTAGGGAGCTTCATGTGAGGAGTTCATTATGTAAGCCGTCGAGATGAGTTGTGGATTTACGAGTTAAAGTGTCCTGGCTCCTCGAACGCTTACTAACATGACTTCTGAATTATGTCGGCCCGAACGGTAGTAAACGATATACAAAACATACATGTTTCATGAATCATTACTTTCAAAGACTTACAATATACATCATACCACATCATGGACTAAATGCAAGATATATATATAGGCACTAGTTCATATTCTTTACTCCGATCCTAAGTCGCGACATTCTATTATAGGTTGCTCGTAGAAACCTTCACGATTCGACCGTTACATTCAATACTTGCTATCTTACTTAAGGTGAGTTCATAGCCCCACTTTCGATTACTTAATTGTTTTACAAACCCTTGGGGGGAATACATGCTATTTATAACCGAGCACAATGTTTTTAAATTGTATGCTTACCTGATTGTTTTATTATCACTAAGTACCATCCTTGCTAAACCGAGATCCTTTATTATGAACCATTTAGTCACTAGCAATAGTGAGCGCGAATATTATTAATAGGCCTATTGGGATTGACGAATCCCATTTGTATTGACTAAGTTCAAACAAATGCAATAATATTTGAGATTTAGGTATGTTAGCAAAGTACCTACCGGGATAAATCTGCCGATCGATATTGGTACACGTTAACGTTATGGTGTCATAAGCTTAGTGTATAATACATGTTCCGGGCGTATAATAACGTAGCCTACCTGTTTTGTTTTCCAAACATTGGTGTGAGCCTATAACTCACACTACCAACATATTGTGTTCAAACGATTTGACAAACTCTATGAATATCACTCAACCTTTGTGTTGACCTCTCAAGCATGTATTTCAGGTTCATGACGATCAAGGATGGCACGGAAGGACACGGATACTCAAGAGGGCTATAAATTTTATTATCATTCAAAACTCATTTATTATACATTGTAAACATGGAACCAATTGGGACCTCATTTTGTAATCTCTGATATTTATATAATTTGAATGATAAATCTTTTAAAACGACTCAATTGGAGTTCGTTTTCTATCATTGTGACTATTGTGCCGTCGAGTAACACCCAGTTTGAATTCCGCTGCAACCATGAATTGGGGGTGTTACATCTTATACAAGAGAGAAAATACCGAGTATCCAACGGTGAGCACGAACGGAGCCTTTTCTTGTGATCTCGAAAATTAGTCAAAATGGATTTCGAAATGATGGTAGTGATTTCGAAATTATGACAGTTTGTAGAATAAGCTTAAAGCACACCCAAATGACGTTTGCAATCCAAGATTCTTGTACTTCTAGGCTAAAAAACACCAAAACTTGTAGAAAGTTGCAAACTTGATGATTTTTAAGAAAATTTTTGTTGGGAACGTAGTTTTACTATTTATCAAGTCTCGGTCATTTACTTGTAATAGGTTGCTAAGGCTTGTATGTTTATTATAACTTAAGGCTTATGTAGCAAGCCCATGGGCCTTAAGCCCATTTCGTTTTCTAGATAGGGAGGAAGGGAGTGTTGCCCTACTCCTTCCCTATATATAGTCTTGTAACCCCTCCTTTGAGGGTGTTGGTTCTCCTAGTAATTTCATCTCTTTCATTTTCATTCTTAGGGTTCCTTCCACTCTCTCTCTCTACTCTCTTTCTCTCTCTAGATCTATTAGTGATTATGTTGTTAAAAACATGACCTAACAAGTGGTATCATTCGCCAAGGGATAATATAGATTGATTTAGGTTTGATTTGGTAGAAAAACTAGGCATAAAGTGAATTTCTTAAATTTCGGTTACTGTTCATCGCATTTTTTTTGCGAGTTTGAACTGGTGTCTATCGAGTTTGGACAAAAACTTAGAGAGTTAGGATTTTTTTTTGGATCTATCGAGTTAGGATTTGGTCAAGTTTCTTGCGAGTTTGGTAGTTGTTATCGAGTTAGGTGATTTACTACCGAGTTTGGGTGTAAGTCTTATCGAGTTAGGATCAAAACTTGCGAGTTTGGAAGTTTTTACTTAGCGAGTTTGGGACAAAAACCTAGCGAGTTAGGAATCAATTACTATCGAGTTAGGATTTTTTATGTTCTACCGAGTTTGAACTCAAAGTTGGCGAGTTAGCCTATTTCACCTTATCGTATATCGAGTAAGGTTATTTGTCGTAACTTACTAGGGGAAACTCTGCTCAATTTTCTAAAACATATCGAGTTTGGACAAAAACATACCGAGTTTGGACTTAAGACATACCGAGTTTGGGAACTTCTAAGACATACCGAGTTTGAAACATTTTTCAAGAACTTCCGAGTTTGACTGATTTCAGATAATACCGAGTTTGATCCACTATCATTACTTATCGAGTTTGACTGATTTCTTGAACATACCGAGTTAGGGGAATTTCATTCTTACCGAGTTTGAGATCTTGTTTTTTCTAATCAAATAACAACCTTTATTAATAACAACCTGTATTTATCTTTAACGATCCAAGTTTTTACATAATCACTAATCATCTCATCTTATCAAAGTTTTTTCTTTCTTATCTTTCTCTTCTTAATTTCAAAAAGAAAAAAAAAAATTACCAGAGACTAAACGTTCAATTTTTACGCGAAATTTAAATTTTGGAATAACGTAGAAAATTTTGGCCCAAAATTCAAATTTTTAGGCCAAAATTCAAATATTTTCGGTGAAATTTGGCGGCAAAATTTTTGAAACTCAAATTTTTTTTGCAACCTTATAATTGCATTTCATAGTGATTTTCAAATTGTCAGAGAGAAAATTTTTTCAAATTTATTTTGGAGGGAAAACCAGAAATCACTATTTCGACCTTGCGTGTGACATTTTGCTTGATTATTTCGATTACGTCGCAACAATCAAGGGGGAGAGAAATGTCATTTACAATGTCTCAATCACCTTCTTCCAACTACCTTCCTCACCAATATTCTCATCAGCAACAGTATCATCAACAACAATGTCACAGCTCCCTCATTGATCATGTTCTGCTCTTTGGCAATGAATCAAGGCCTCCAATGTTGCTACCAGGAACGTATACTGTTTGGAAACGGAGATTTCTACAATGGCTCACAGATCGTCCTGCTGCAGATCTCATGCTTAAATCCATTCAAGATGGTCCATACAAAATGATATCTCTTGCTGACTCAACATGGATTATCGGACTACAAACTGATGAAGATTTGAATGCCACTGAACTTGCTCAGTACGATGCTGACCATCAGGCTGCATGGTTCATGACATTAGCCCTTCCCAATTCAATTTACATGAATATGGACTTTCAAGCCAGTGCTTATGAAATGTGGAAATATCTTGAAGCTATGCATCATACAGAAGAACTTCATCAAATCAGAATGAAGCAAATTCTTGAATCCTGTTTAAGAATGAATCCTCTGAAGACCATTCTCCCTGCTCCACCATCTCCAGCTGTTGACCATGGATCCTTAATTCACACTCCAAATGGTCTCTTCTTCAATCCTCCGAATGCACCTGAGCCTTTCTTCATTCCTCAGTACCATCCTGCTACACTTCATAACAATGTGCAATCTCTTTTGCAAAATTTAGTGAAGCTTAGTCAAGTATCTACAGAGAAAGGCAAAGGCGTAATGACATCTAGTTCTGAATGGTTAAACACAATGGAAGATACTAATGATGAAGATGATCTTATCGAACCAAGCATGGCATTCTTGGCATATACGGAAAATATTGCAGATGAGGAAGCTCAAGATTATAATTCAACTCCAGTCTTTGACGATAATGTTGAATACAATGCCACACTTAGTCAAATGGAAGTTGAAGGGGGTAATCTCAATGCAATTTTGCAAAGTGTCATGGGAGATATTCCATCTGATGATGAATATGCAGATTTGGAATCCAATACAGCAGATTTGGAAGCCGATACAACAGATGTGATGTTAATGGCAAACATGCAGGAATTTCACATGAATAATACTGGCTCACAGTATGAGTCTGATAACGATGAGAATATGTATCAATCAAGGTCTCAAATGCATGAACTAAGTCACAGCTCCATCATCTCAGAATTCTTACAATTTACACGACAGGCTTTATCAAATTCCCAAAATTCCCGAAATCTAGCTGTCAAGCAAGGTGAAAGAGTTGTGATACAAGGAATAAATGCTCAAAAGATGGTTGGGAATGATGAGAATACTACAGATGTCGTTAATGTAGGCAATGAGGTTAAAATATTGGAAGATATTTTGGGTGTCATGGATGATACAGACCCAGTATACGACACAAATGCTTCTGATGACTCTAAAGACCCATTTGAGAGAAAGATGACTGAAGCTGAGAAAAGAGCCATCAATTCTACAGAAAAATGTTTAGCACATTTTGAATCGGTTAAGATTCAATGCAAGATTCTCTCAGATCATTGGTTTCCTTCCTCGAGTACCTTTTCTGCATTCTTCGGAACTGAAATGAACCAAATAACCTTCCAAAGGAAACTCCAAGAAAACGTCGTTCAACTAGAAAAGCTAATTGAACAGGGAAGTGATTGCATGGTAGAATTTAGAGCACTCAGGACACAGTTCAGTTGGTTCGTGACCATGGATTTTAAAGCTCTTATACACTATAAATATGAAAGCAATGTATGGAGAGAGAACATCACTAGTGTGGAGGTTGAAGATTTTAGAGATCAACTTGTTTCACGACTGAGCTGCTTAGAATATGTGCTCAATGAAAGATCACTTCATCTGAGTGTAGTCAAAGAACTGGAGATGCAAAAACGAGGAAGAGAATTGAATGTACAGGAGAATGGATGTAAAAAGCAGATTCAAGAAGAGCAAGTTCATAAAGATGATTCATTGAAAGCTAATGTGATTGTCATGGAAAGCAAAGGGACAGAATCAGAAGTGCAGGATGACAACAGCAGATTGGGGAATGATAAAGATGCAGATTGTGCAGAGATCATACCCTTCTATGACTCAGAGCCTAACCTTGACAAAGGACAGATGGATGAGGAAGATTTCATACCCATCTATGACAAAGAACCGAACTTTGACAAAGAGCAAATGGTTGAGGTACAATCTACTGTTGATCATATTATGCCTGCATATGAGAAAAAACAATCTGAGCTACCTAACTTCAGTAATGAAGGAGAGGTTGACCAGGATGTTGTTCAATGTCTAGTAATACATTTTGAGTCTGAGTCCTTACCTGATAATCCAATTACTGAAACATCATACCAAACTCTTGAGTCTGAAAACCTTCTTCTCAAAAAGACCATTGCCCAGTGTCATAAAGATTTTTCAAAACTAGAGGCACATTGCATCTCACTTGAACTTCAAATGCAAAACGAATCTCTAAATTCGGGCAACAATGGTCAATTTTCAAATGAACAAAGAAAACATGTGGATACATTAGTTAAAGAAAATGAGCTTTTAAAAGGTCAAATTCAAGAAAAGGTGTTTGCACATGCTGCATTGCAAAACAAATTAAGAAGACTGACTGGTCAGAGTGTGGATACTAAGTTTGCAAAACCATCAATCTTGGAGAAACAGCCTCTTCAAACAAACAGAAAACAATCAATGGTTAGACAACCTACTGCATTTAAATCTGAAAGACCTAAATTTTCAAAATCTCGGTTTGCCTCCCAAGTTGTTGAGAATAACAATTTGACAAAACCTGTCACTCCACATTCTTGGCCTAAGAAAAATGCATATGTGTCTGCTAAATCTCAACACGTGATTATACCTGGCTCTTCTAGGATTAGTTCGAAAACAGTGTCTAAAACGAGCATTAAAAGTAAAGAGTTTTATGGAAAATATGACATGTACAAGAACTATGATCTAGAAAAGGCTAGGAAAAAGGCGCAACTTCAAAAGGATCGAATTCTAGGTTCAAAACCTCATATGAAGCCTTCCTATGTAGTGCAAAACACTGCTAGTAGTAGCAAACAAAAACCTAGGAGTTCTCAACAAACTAATAGGAATTGGCTAGCATCTAAGAGTAGTTGCGGAAATAATCATGATGTTTGTGCTTTAAAATATCTTCAAAAGGGAAATTCACTTGAAAAGGCTCAATCGACTAAGACAAACAAACCCGTTGAACCAAATGTCATAAGTCAGAAACCTAAGAAGTGGATCAATATAGGACGTAGGTTTTCTCAACGAAGTGATGCTCCAACATTTCATTCCACTGCATCTAAAAGGAAAACATCTCCTAGATCTAACATTAGGTGGGTACCTACAGGTAGAATTTTCAAATCGATTGGTCTTAGGTGGATTCCTACATGAAAGATTTTAGACATTTGCACCAAAACTAATGTGAACTCCACTATATCTACCCCTGAGACAAGAAGGAAAATCGTCGGAATTGTGTGTTCGAGTGTCAAGAAGATAATTGACACTACATCTTTATGCTTCTAACATCTGGAACCCAGTTTCTCTTGGGGTTCCGTGTTCTCTGTTTTTCTTGTCTCTTCTTTCTTTCTTTGCAGATTCGACAGGAATGGCTTCGGAACAAATCAGTTTCGGACCCGAGCTTAATGTTATGGCTTCTGAGCAAAACAGCTTAGGACCCGAATCCAACCATCTTAACTTTCCGGATTCTTCGGCGGAACCATTGTTGTCTCTTAATCGTAAAGAAGTGGATACCTTGTTTGCTCCATTGTTTGATGATACGATTGAAAACCGTCTTTCTGAGGTCTCACCAATTTCCGCTGCACATCTTGATCAACATCAAGTACCTGATTCACCTCAACAAACAACAACAACTGTTGGGAGAGACGGTCCTCCAATTGCATCTCCAACAACAGCAGAACAAACCGTGTCCAACTAACGACAATCAGCTGAAGACTCCATACCTTAATCAGTTCCACAAACCGTAGAGCATGACCCAGAGGCGTTCTTTAAGCGTTCTTTAATCCGTTTGCACCGGCTCAACTCATTTTTGACATTACTGAGTCGTCTACACGCAATTTGGATCCTGCTCACATGTGAGATA
The DNA here is from genome assembly GCA_030686995.1 of Artemisia argyi. Taxonomy (NCBI): domain Eukaryota; kingdom Viridiplantae; phylum Streptophyta; class Magnoliopsida; order Asterales; family Asteraceae; genus Artemisia; species Artemisia argyi. The sequence goes on along the minus strand of JARVZY010011694.1, from coordinate 47,711 downwards.
ATTACCTCCATCAAGGTTTGTTGATTTAGTTCACCATAATGGTATGCGGTGTTTGACTCCAGATGATTTGCACAATTTTATTTAAAACTAAGTGCGTCAAACATCTAACTCTTATCTTTAAATATTAAAAAAAAACAAAAACAAAAAAAAAAACCAAAAACAAAAAAATCTTCTTTCTTTGTGTACAAACTTCGTAGCTTCAAATCTATATTCCTTCATTAAAAAAACGGAACATGTTTTGAGGGGGAGAAAACTTTTCACATTATCATGAAGTTTGCACACCTCATCATAATTCTTCAAGGATAAAATGTTTCTTCATCATTCGGATTAAAACTCATTTTTCAAAAAGTTCTATGATCTCTCGAATTAAATTGTGCAAAAAGGTTTCACAAAATATATGCTAATTCGAGGGGGAGAAAAGGAATTTTTCGGCAATGATCCCAAATTAATCTAGTTTGGACTTCAAATGGAAAAGTAATTAACCTTTAATGAGTAAAGATTCACAAATGTCTTAAATTTAGGTAAAAGGATCTTGCATGGAAAATAAAACGGGCTCTAATAAATGTTTCTTTAAATATTCTCAAAAGTATCACACATAATCGATAAACCTCACGATTCAGACTAACGATTTTTTATCCTCGAATGTCCCCGATTGTGAGTTTCTAATTTCTTCATGGTTGTTGTCTAATCGTTCCCTAAATGTTTCAAATGTTTTCAACGGTAAAAAAGGCATTATCAAAAACTAGGGTTATCGATCGGGGCTTTCATTTTTTATGTGTTTAGTCTAATTAACTAGTTTATATAGCTTTAGAGAACACTAAAGAATGCTCGATTGGTGTACTTGCTCGATTAGGAACAACATAGGCTTAGAATCATGTGATTTAGGGTTTAAGATGTTGATGTCGTTGCTGCTATTACTAGGATGTTTGTTTGTTTAATATTCATGCATCATGATGCTAACAAGTGTGCATAGACTCTAATCATAACCCCAAACCATGACAATAATTGGTAAATCTCGAGTGAAAGAATGAATTAATTTGTGATTTTTTGTGTTAATCTGAGAATTCTGAGCACTTAGGTTGATTTAGAATGAGATTTTATGATTCATCTTATACTTGTTTGTGCCTGATGCATTTTCTCTGTGTGTAAGTACATGTCTTCCCATTGAAAGTCAAAATTTCAACATTCGACAAAATGTTTCTTATGGAACATATTTTGAGGTCAAAGGACAAAATGTGTTTAAAGGCTAAACTGGTAAATGGATTCAAAATAGTGAGAAACAAATTTTTCCAAACTCTACACTCTCGTTTTACACCGGTAAAGCAAGTGTGGAGTCTAAAGCAAAGTTGTTCAAAACCTTTCAAATTTTCAAAATCTGAAATGCTTTGGCTTCAATAAAAGAATGTCTCTGATCTGAACATCCCAAATACCGGAAGTTTTCCATTCATCACAAAAACAAATCTTCAAAAAGAACCCATGAGGTTCAACTTTAGATGGAAATCTTTTTCAGATTTTAAAACTCAAAAGAGAGACTCATGGTCTCAAATAACTTTCAACAGTAAAAGAGTTTTTAATTCTAAAGCATTCTTTATTGTATAATACTTGATTGTGTTTTCTAAAACCTTGAGCCGAATCATCTCTCGAATTTTTCAAAAAGTATTTCTTAAATACGATTCAAAATTCTGCTCAAGAAGACTATCACTCGAATAACTTTCATTATTTGAGGGGGAGTGTTTTGTTTAAAAGAAAACTAATTTTGTATTAAAACAACGACTTGTGCACACATTTCAGTGTACAACTCGGGTTTCAAAGAAAGGAAAGTGCCTTGCTAAACCGTTCTTTAAAACCAAACGCGCACTTATCCTTAAAAACAAGAAGAAGTTTTCATGCAAAGCTTATCTAAAACTTCTTAATCTTGAGAAAAATTTATTCAAAAATTTTCAAAAGGTTTTTCAAAACTTTTCAAAATTTTGCTCAAGAATTTTTTCAAACCTTTACTCCCCAATTTGCTCCAAAGTTTAAAAAATGTCAAAACACATGCTCGTTTTGAGGGGGAGTATTCGAAATCAAAATGCTTTGTCAAAATCATGTTTTGATGGTTTGTGCACACATAACAGTGTACAACCCGTGCTTGTAATTAAAGGACCCTGAGGTACGCATCAGTGCCTCAATCCTTATATAAGGAGCGAAGGCTTCTTACTTTTGAGTAGAATTAATCAAACCTTTTCTGATTTTCATAATTCTGCTCAAAAGACAAGTATTTCACCTCAATGAGTATTCACTTGTTGAGGGGGAGCACTTGAAAAACTCATCGTTTGAAAAACAAAAGTTCTTGTTGAATTCTCCCCATAAGACTCCTTTAGGTTAATCCTTTAGGTAACCGATTTTTACTTAATCCCACAACTCATCAAACAAGAACTGTCATGCGATTAGGCTAAATCGGTTTGAGTAATGACTTTAACTTTTAGCTTGATTTTTGCAACCCAATCAAACAAGAACAGTCACTAGAATCAAGCTAAAAATCAAGGTCTGGATTCAACGTCCTTGAAAAAGGTCTTTTGAAAGATTGGCTCGACTTTGGAATTGCTTACACATATTCCAGACAAAATATCATTATAACTATTCTCAGTGTTGCAAAATTCATTTCTGAGTCGGATATAGGTAGTCAGCCTATGTCCCACTATCCCGGTTGAATATAGGTGACTAGTCTATATTCCACCAAGGTTCCATGAATTTTGAAATACTCAGCTCAGTTATACTAATACCATGTCCTTCACAAATACCAAGACATTCAGAAAGACTAAGGCAGGTGACCAAACTCGAGGTCAAATGATGAGACTATGAAAGGAGAAGGCGTAACATGAGGCACATAAGTTATATAAGCATACTAATAGGGAAGACAATTATAGTAATCAACTAGAATAAGTGAATACAATATACCAGATAATGAGACACAAATTTCATCACCTAAGTCAGCAACAAACCACAAGTGAGGCATCATCTTGGCAGGCAGGCACGTGACGGTCATAGGGTTAAGTTTTTCGTAAAAGTAGCTATAGTCTAGGTTTTAAAAACACTTAGTTCGCTATAGCCAAAGCTCTGATACCAATCTGTCACACCCCCAAAATCGGGTCCAGCGGAAGCATACATGTAGCTGGGGTGTAACTCAATTGGTATTACAACACAAGTTCAAAAATGGTTTTCACTTCAATCATTTAAAATAAAATAGTTAAGTCAAAAATGTTAAATTTACATTGTTAAAAGTAGTGCGGAAGTAGGCCCTTAAAATAGTTTAAAATGGTCCCCAAATGAATAATCAGAGTCTTCTATGACCATGCCATGCCCTGCCAAAACCTCCAGTAGCGTGCCATTGATTAATACCTGAAGATACATGCTAAATTGTCAACACGAGGTTGGTGAGTTCATAGAGTTTGTTTGACTAGTAAAGTATATAGAAAAAAAATGATCACACAGCAAAGGCATCGTAAATCCACTCAGTTACAAGTCCCGCCATAAGAGACTTGTAACCTGTGTGTTCACAACCCACTGCTAATATATATATAGTAAGATTAGACATGTATAAGTTCAACACAACAGTTAAGCAATTAGCTAATGGACATCCAACAACTTAATTTGGAGCCACTAGAAGTCTCAATGGTCATCCAGCAACCTAATCTGGATCCATTGGAAGTCTCAGTAGTCATCCAGCAACTTAATCTGGAGCCACTGGCAGTCTCAGTAGTCATCCAGCAACTTAATCTGGAGCCACTGGAAGTATGTATGTATGTATGATTACTGGGTGCCATTTCCCAAAGTATCAGTTGCTCAAGAATACACAAACACAGTTTAGTATAACGCAGTTAAGTATAGCACAATCACGTATGTATGAAATCAAGTATAAATGTAATCAAGTATAAGACAATCAAGTATAAAACAATCAAGTATAAATATTTTGAGTATTTGTACAAGTAAGCAAGTAGTTGAGCATGTATCTTCCCCCAAAGAGTTAAAACAAGTATAAAAAGAGTAGGGGCTATGACTCACCTGGTGCGATAACTACGATTACAAAAGTGGATACACAGAAAAGAGGTTCGATCTCTAACCGCAACCTAATATGAATGATAGTGATCTACTTAGATCATGAAAGGATGTAGAGAATATGCATACACATGATACCTATACCACTCATAACTTGGAAATAATTGTTATTGTCAAAGTAGAGTATTTTCCATACTTAGGAAAAATAAGTTCAACTAGGCTTAGAAAAACTTGTCGTAAGATATCTTATATAAAATGTTAGTGTTATATACTTCGCCTTGAAAACCTTGAAGTATAGTCTAATGGTCGTAAAAATAAGCTCATAAACACAAGTACTTCGTTAGTTATAAATTTCGGCAATTTAGTAGTATTTCTAGAAAATCTAGAATTTAGTACGTAGAAGTATTATTATTATTTCTAGTTAAAAGCTGTCAAATTATATAAGGTTTTTCCGATATTGAAACGTGAATAACTTGGTCGTTTCAAGTCTGTTTTACTCGTTCTTTATATCCACGGATTCGTCTTAACCTATACTAATATATTTTTGATAGCTCGGCTCCACTAGGTTACGTTTAACGCCTCTATTTGCCTGTCGAAAACTGTCAAACAGCATGCAGTTTTTCAGAAAATAGTTTTCGTCGTTAAATTTACAAAAATCATATCTCCTTCGTTATAAGCTAGTTTTAATCCGTTCTTTCGCCAAAAGTTGCGTTTTTAAAAGTATTTTCTAAATCTTTGGTCAAAAATTATCCATCCTCTACTGAGTTTCCCACGTTTCCAAAATAGTAACAGTAGGTATATATATAGTTTCAAAAATCAATTATAGTGTTTCTAACTAGTTTCATCTTCAACCAAATCACTTCCAATCACCACAAATATAGTCTAATCTTACCATACACCTTCTTAGGGTGTCATGGGTTCTTAAACATCATTAATCCACTAGGTCTAACAAGGGTTTCTCATGTATCCATTTCTAGTGCTTCAAAGTTATATATATATATATATATATATATATATATATATATATATATATATATATATATATATATATATATATATGAGTGGTATAACTAACATAAGCATGAAATCCTTGTATAAAATGATATGAACATTGTAGGAACTTGGTAAAACTATAGAGATGAGTTTGTTAAACTTACATGAAGATTGGATGATTTTTGAGCAAGGAAACTTAAGAATCTTGAGGTTTTTATTTCAAAACCTAAACTAGATTATTACTAGGACTTGATTAAACACTTGGATCTTGAAAGTTAATGGTTTCTTCCTTGTGTTTGATCCAAGGCCGATCCACCCCAAAGAGAGAAAGAAAGAAAATTTGCTAGTGTTTCTTGAAGTATATAAAATGAAAGAATGAGAAAATGATAGAGATATGTGTGTATATATTTGGTCTAGGGAGCAAGATCCACAAAAAGAGGAATTAGGCAAGGGGGGGGGGGGGGGGGGCAATTGTCAAAGGGTAGGAAGAAATGTGTGATTTTGTGTATATTTGTGTTGATATTGCTAGATATTATTAGTTTTAGGGGATACCGAGTACCGAGTTAACTAAAAATAAATTGTAACGAGATAAAATAAAATATAATGAAGTTGTAAAAATCATGAAATTATATTCCTGATGAGAATCGGTTGTTAAAATAATTATCGGGTTGAAATATCGCAAACCGACGGAGTAATAAGCTCCGACCGTAAAATGTAGCAATTGATTTGAAAACACCGGGTAAATTAATAATATAATTTTTATATTGTTATTATGAGTATAAAAATGTGTTAGGACCATAGTTGAGATTGTCAGATTAATTATTCAAAATAATAGTTCATAAGATAACGTTTATTAGGTAGATAACCGTACGTTTACAGAAATGACGTAACTTACGCATAAATGACGAAATTTTCTCCGGAGGTGAATAGTGTTTTATGAATAGTAAAATTTTAAAACGCTTATCAGAATATCAAACTGACCTCAAAAATGATGAATAGTAAAATAATGAATATTGATCGATGAATAGTAAATGATGAATAGTAAATGTGATAGTTCGGGAAAAGACCAGAATTTACGAGTTGTGACAGTCTCTACCCCTTAAGGGAACTTCGTCCCGAAGTTCAGTTAACGTTAATCAGTTAAGTGTGTGTTTAAGAAAATGTGTCAAAGCTTATGTATGTAGGTTTCCTATCCAACTAGGTACGTTCTCGTAGTCAGACTTGATGAGGCAAACCTTCCCAATCCCGAGCATAGCCCTCAAAAGACCTCCTTTAGGTTAATCCTTTAGGTAACTGATTTTTACTTAATCCCACAACTCATCAAACAAGAACTGTCATGCGATTAGGCTAAATCGGTTTGAGTGATGACTTTAACTTTTAGCTTGATTTTCGCAACCCAATCAAACAAGAACAGTCACTAGAATCAAGCTAAAAATCAAGGTCTGTATTCAATGTCCTTGAAAAAGGTCTTTTGAAAGATTGGCTCGACTTTGGAATTGCTTACACATATTCCAGACAAAATATCATTATAACTATTCTCAGTGTTGCAAAATTCATTTCTGAGTCGGATATAGGTAGTCAGCCTATGTCCCACTATCCCGGGTTGAATATAGGTGACTAGTCTATATTCCACCGAGGTTCCATGAATTTTGAAATACTCAGCTCAGTTATACTAATACCATGTCCTTCACAAATACCAAGACATTCAGAAAGACTAAGGCAGGTGACCAAACTCGAGGTCAAATGATGAGACTATGCAAGGAGAAGGCGTAACATGAGGCACATAAGTTATGTAAGCATACTAATAGGGAAGACAATTATAGTAATCAATTAGAATAAGTGAATATAATATACCAGATAATGAGACACAAATCTCATCACCTAAGTCAGCAACAAACCACAAGTGAGGCATCATCTTGGCAGGCAGGCACGTAACGGTCATAGGGTTAAGTTTTTCGTAAAAGTAGCTATAGTCTAGGTTTTAAAAACACTTAGTTCGCTATAGCCAAAGCTCTGATACCAATCTGTCACACCCCCAAAATCGGGTCCAGCGGAAGCATACATGTAGCTGGGGTGTAACTCAATTGGTATTACAACACAAGTTCAAAAATGGTTTTCACTTCAATCATTTAAAATAAAATAGTTAAGTCAAAAATGTTAAATTTACATTGTTAAAAGTAGTGCGGAAGTAGGCCCTTAAAATAGTTTAAAACGGTCCCCAAATGAATAATCAGAGTCTTCTATGACCATGCCATGCCCTGCCAAAACCTCCAGTAGCGTGCCATTGATTAATACCTGAAGATACATGCTAAAGTGTCAACACGAGGTTGGTGAGTTCATAGAGTTTGTTTGACTAGTAAAGTATATAGAAAAAAAATGATCACACAGCAAAGGCATCGTAAATCCACTCAGTTACAAGTCCCGCCATAAGAGACTTGTAACCTGTGTGTTCACAACCCACTGCTAATATATATATAGTAAGATTAGACATGTATAAGTTCAACACAACAGTTAAGCAATTAGCTAATGGACATCCAACAACTTAATTTGGAGCCACTAGAAGTCTCAATGGTCATCCAGAAACCTAATCTGGAGCCATTGGAAGTCTCAGTAGTCATCCAGCAACTTAATCTGGAGCCACTGGCAGTCTCAGTAGTCATCCAGCAACTTAATCTGGAGCCACTGGAAGTATGTATGTATGTATGATTACTGGGTGCCATTTCCCAAAGTATCAGTTGCTCAAGAATACACAAACACAGTTTAGTATAATGCAGTTAAGTATAGCACAATCACGTATGTATGAAATCAAGTATAAATGTAATCAAGTATAAGACAATCAAGTATAAAACAATCAAGTATAAATGTTTTGAGTATTTGTACAAGTAAGCAAGTAGTTGAGCATGTATCTTCCCCGAAAGAGTTAAAACAAGTATAAAAAGAGTAGGGGCTATGACTCACCTGGTGCGATAGCTACGATGACAAAAGTGGATACACAGAAAAGAGGTTCGATCTCTAACCGCAACCTAATATGAATGATAGTGATCTACTTAGATCATGAAAGGATGTAGAGAATATGCATACACATGATACCTATACCACTCATAACTTGGAAATAATTGTTATTGTCAAAGTAGAGTATTTTCCATACTTAGGAAAAATAAGTTCAACTAGGCTTATAAAAACTTGTCGTAATATATCTTATATAAAATGTTAGTGTTATATACCTCGCCTTGAAAACATTGAAGTATAGTTTAATGGTCGTAAAAATAAGCTCATAAACAAAAGTACTTCGTTAGTTATAAATTTCGGCAATTTAGTAGTATTTCTAGATAATCTAGAATTTAGTACGTAGAAGTATTATTATTATTTCTAGTTAAAAGATGTCAAATTATATAAGGTTTTGCCGATATTGAAACGTGAATAACTTGGTCGTTTCAAGTCTGTTTTACTCGTTCTTTATATCCACGGATTCGTCTTAACCTATACTAATATATTTTTGATAGCTCGGCTCCACTAGGTTACGTTTAATGCCTCTATTTGCCTGTCGAAAACTGTCAAACAGCATGCAGTTTTTCAGAAAATAGTTTTCGTCGTTAAATTTACCAAAATCATATCTCCTTCGTTATAAGCTAGTTTTAATCCGTTCTTTCGCCAAAAGTTGCGTTTTTAAAAGTATTTTCTAAATCTTTGGTCAAAAATTATCCTTCCTCTACTGAGTTTCCCACGTTTCCAAAATAGTAACAGTAGGTATATATATAGTTTCAAAAATCAATTATAGTGTTTCTAACTAGTTTCATCTTCAACCAAATCACTTCCAACCACCACAAATCTAGTCTAATCTTACCATACACCTTCTTAGGGTGTCATGGGTTCTTAAACATCATTAATCCACTAGGTCTAACAAGGGTTTCTCATGTATCCATTTCTAGTGCTTCAAAGTTATATATATATATATATATATATATATATATATATATATATATATATATATATATATATATATGAGTGGTATAACTAACATATGCATGAAATCCTTGTATAAAATGATATGAACATTGTAGGAACTTGGTAAAACTATAGAGATGAGTTTGTTAAACTTACATGAAGATTGGATGATTTTTGAGCAAGGAAACTTAAGAATCTTGAGGTTTTTATTTCAAAACCTAAACTAGATTATTACTAGGACTTGATTAAACACTTGGATCTTGAAAGTTAATGGTTTCTTCCTTGTGTTTGATCCAAGGCCGATCCACCCCAAAGAGAGAAAGAAAGAAAATTTGCTAGTGTTTCTTGAAGTATATAAAATGAAAGAATGAGAAAATGATAGAGATATGTGTGTATATATTTGGTCTAGGGAGCAAGATCCACAAAAAGAGGAATTAGGCAAGGGGGGGGGGGGGGGGGCGGCAATTGTCAAAGGGTAGGAAGAAATGTGTGATTTTGTGTATATTTATGTTGATATTGCTAGATATTATTAGTTTTAGGGGATACCGAGTACCGAGTTAACTAAAAATAAATTGTAACGAGATAAAATAAAATATAATGAAGTTGTAAAAATCATGAAATTATATTCCTGATGAGAATCGGTAGTTAAAATAATTATCGGGTTGAAATATCGCAAACCGACGGAGTAATAAGCTCCGACAGTAAAATGTAGCAATTGATTTGAAAACACCGGGTAAATTAATAATATAATTTTTATATTGTTATTATGAGTATAAAAATGTGTTAGGACCATAGTTGAGATTGTCGGATTAATTATTCAAAATAATAGTTCATAAGATAACGTTTATTAGGTAGATAACCGTACGTTTACAGAAATGACGTAACTTACGCATAAATGACGAAATTTTCTCCGGAGGTGAATAGTGTTTTATGAATAGTAAAATTTTAAAACGCTTCTCAGAATATCAAACTGACCTCAAAAATGATGAATAGTAAAATGATGAATAGTGATCGATGAATAGTAAATGATGAATAGTAAATGTGAAAGTTCGGGAAAAGACCAGAATTTACTAGTTGTGACATATGAGCACATGTGAAGAGGGAGCCCTTCATAAGAAAACATAAAACTCTCATAGTGTTAAACAAAATGTTTGATAAACACAAACACTTTGAGAGATTTTCAAAGGTTTCAATGGCAATTATAGGATAGTCATGGAGTTATAAGGTGACTAAGGTTAGGAAATAACCGTCCTATGATCCGCCTAAGCCGGAGGGATCTACCCAAGGACATCACCAATAGTTAGAACTAGAAGTCCTTAGGTATGATACGAAAAAAGGAGTAAAGAATGAAAGGAGAAAGAAGGGGTTGAAGAATTAAAAAGAAAAGGGTGAAAAGAAATAGCCCTCCATATGATTCAACCTTAGGGCAGACACCGGGTTCAATTCGTATACTACTGGTTGTTGCTAAGGCGACGCCGGTATTGAAGATAAAGCCGTCATGGACCCAGTGACGCACTGCACTTAAACCTTCTAGCCACTCAAGTTCTCTTAAAAGAATTTGTTTCATTCTCACGGGGAACCGGTGTAATCTAGAAACTGGAGACCCCTCCCTAGTCTCCGCATAGGAAACCTAAGTGTGCACTTATCGAGTGTAGAGCCACGAGATTCATCAAAGATCTCTTAGGAACACTTAGTATTTCTACATCTGGTGTTCTACATCAATGGACACCAGATGTAAATTATCGAGTCCTTCGCAGATCTTAGAAATCTGCCTAGAACGTTTATGAGAGAAGTACTTATGTATTTCTCAATGATTGAACGGAAACTCCTCTCAGGGTCATCATCTAACAGCCTTGACAGGTCACTTCGGTAACTCCTCGTGAGTTACGCTTACTGTTTGTGGTGGTTTCTAACGGTCTACAGTCGTGGAGTGATCCCCAGCGACTCACCCAGTCATTGAGCTACCTAGTAGGTCTCGTAAGCTCCTTCGGGAATATCTGATATGGGAACGGCCTTGATAAGGGTTAGAAGGAGTCTTCACACTATGCTGTTGACGATCTCTAATTCCTTATCTGTAAGTACCGGTTGTTTATTGCTAACTGTTTACTTTCAGGGACATATCATCTCCATGGAGACTGATTCCGCATGCTCATACATACATCTTGAAGTCAACAAAAGCTCCCTCAAAGATCTAAGCAACACAATGTTCAAAATTAGATTCTACACCAAAAAGAAGAATCTACAAAGTTTAAGGACTAAAGATCTATGTGAATGAAAGGGAACTACGTGCATGTGTATGTCTAAGTTCAAAGGTGTATGAGCATGTTGGAATGGACGACGACCACCACAGACGCAGAAGTAACGCATGGCAGATAACTTCATAAGATGATCACTATCACATCTATTACGAACAATGAACAATGAAGCAAAAGAACACCCACTCTCTTTTGAAGACGTCTTAAATTATTCGAGTCAAAAGTCAAAGACAAAGAAGAGGACGTCAAGCAACCGTGATGACCGACCCTTAGGGGGAGATTGTTGGGAACGTACTTTTATATTTATTCAAGTCTCGGTCATTACATTTTGTAATAAGATGATCACAACTACATCAACTAAGAACAAAGAACGATGAATGATTTAGAAGACGTCTAAAGCATTGAAATTCAAAGATTAAGACGATGACGTCAAGCAACCTTGATGACCGACCCTTAGGGGGAGATTGTTGGGAACGTAGTTTTACTATTTATCAATTCTCGGTCATTTACTTGTAATAGGTTGCTAAGGCTTGTATGTTTATTATAACTTAAGGCTTATGTAGCAAGCCCATGGGCCTTAAGCCCATTTTGTTTTCTAGATAGGGAGGAAGGGAGTGTTGCCCTACTCCTTCCATATATATAGTCTTGTAACCCCTCCTTTGAGGGTGTTGGTTCTCCTAGTAGTTTCATCTCTTTCATTTTCATTCTTAGGGTTCCTTCCACTCTCTCTCTCTACTCTCTTTCTCTCTCTATATCTATTAGTGATTATGTTGTTAAAACCATGACCTAACACTTTTTTGTGATCTCGAAAGCAAGTACAAAAACCCAAATCGAATTTTTAAGCTAGAAATTTTCAAAAAGATTGACACTTTCTTGTTAGAGAAGGTTTATAACACTAGTTTGTAATCAAAAAAGTATTAAAAGCCAAGAAAAACAAGAAAAGTAAGAATTTTTTTTATGAAAATAACGTGATAACAAGCTTAAAAACACGAAACACACAAACTCTTAACCCTCCTAAATCATTGTTAGGCGATGGATACCACTTGTATGACCTTAGATATCACAACTTTATCACAAATATAGAAGCTTAGAAGAAGGAAAGATGAAAGATGGTGACTTGATATGTATATATGTATTTCGTATTAAGAGAAAGAGATGAAAAGAAGAGAGCTTTTATTCAAAGAAAAACACACACTTACACACACAAGCACACCACACAAATGAGGTGTGTGGTGTCTTTTATAGTACAAGAGATATAATGCCCTAAAGGCTTTCTATGGGCTTTGGGCTTGGACTTGGATTACATATATGATAGAAGGCTTGCATAACATAACACATAGCATGTTAGCTTACCAAGTCCAAAGCCCAACTAACTTAAACTATTACATATAACGACACTATGACAAAGTTACTAACATGAGAATGACCATCACTTCTTTTAATATTTCTTTGATGCTAACAACTATTCTAATGACTCAAATCAAGATAATCAAAACACTCAGAGTACTTTTTTTTTTAAGATTAACGCACATATGGGGGTAATATATGATGTTCTTCCCCATTACTCTATAACACTAGTACTTTACCCATGAGTCCCAATCGTCCCAAAACAATATGTACAAGATATGACTCGACTTAGCAACCATGTAATCAATTAGACAATTAACTAAGGGTTCAAACATGTAACAATAATGCACTAAAGATGAGTGCATACACGGAAGGCTAAGGCGATTTGGTTGTACATTTTGGGTGGGTTGTAAACAAATTCTTCCTTTAAGTAAAATGCTTAAAGTTAGAAACGAAAAGATAGGCCCGGAGGGGTGTACTAGGGGTATCGTGTACTAAAAATGAGTACAACGCAAAGGTGTGGGAAAAAATAATTGACTTTACTAGTCAAGGTAATTGACTTAAATAGTCAAGTAATTACGATACGGGTTTAACACAAGGGATCCTAATGCCTCTTATCATGTAGTAAATCCTACTACACGAATGTAGTTTCACTAGCGGTCTCGGGATGCATCACTAACGCAAGTTCTAGAATCTAAATACTACTGGTACACTCATAAGCAATAATAATGAATGCTTTTCCTAACAAATCTAAACGCGAACCTCACATATTTGGGTGGAAATTTTTTTTGAGTGGTACGGTTTTTTGTGCTAGTTATATAACTCCTATCCATGAGACGCTCATTAAGGCTAAAGCTTCACTCATAAATGTTTTAAAAAAAATAAATTTGGCGCTAAAATTGCACTAACAAGTATTTCTCGTAGTTTTATTAGACACCTACTATTAAACAAACAAACTTAAGAGTAATTGTATTCTCTAAAGTATCATCATTTACCCTCCCCTTACACTTAGGCTGAACATTGTCCCAATGTTCAATAAAAAGATGTAAAAGTAAATAAGGTAAAAGAATGAAAACAAATACTCCCCTGATTCGTTCAAATGTGGATAAATCGTTAACATGGTTAAATCCTCCTCCAATAAAAATGAACGTTGTAAGCTCCCCTTCCGAAATAATAAATCATCTTCTTGTCCAATATAACCTGTTAAACCTGAAAAATCAATCATGGAAACCTCGCGTAAAATCGGCGGCAATCTATATATATAAGGATATAATGCTTGTGGAATGAATGTTTGCAGATTTCCTGGAATTTATAAAACTAAAGAATTAACAAAAACTTCAAGACTCCGTTAGAAAAACAAAACTTGCAAAATTTGCAAAATTTCGAGAATTTTACACCTGACGCCGTCAGGTGTTATTCCTGACGTCGTCAGAGTGTTCTGACAGAAATCTCATTTTAAGTTTCCGGAAAATTTCTGAAAAACTTATGCATTAATCCCTGGAATTTCCTGCAAAACATCAATATGACTCGATACAAGCATTTGACTCAAACAAATACTAATATACATGTTCATTTAATATTGGTGTGGTTCATGTCCAATTATGTTCTTAAAAACAAATTTAGATTTCCCTTACACTTATCTTTTGCGAAATACCTTTTATGAAGTTAAGACAAACGACAAGGTTAAGCATTTTCACAATTTAATTTGAAACATGATCCACAAACAATAAAAATAAATCATCCATATGGAAACAAATAAAATCAAACAAACAAACAAATAAACAAACAAACAAAACAAATAAGCCTCCCAAGAAGCGCTTTTATTTATTTACGAGTCTTGTAGCTAGACTCAAAGTCATGGGCTATTACGTGACCTCGCACCAGGCTTTACCTCTCGAGGGATCTCGAGAAGCTTACAACCCCCACCAGGCAGTGTACCTGATCATTGTAGTATAGTATAGTGACAAGTACCGGGGGATTGATCGTTCAACTCAGGAATAGTGTCGCTAGGATTAGAAAGCCTCCTAAACTAAGTCTAAGGGTGAGGGATGATTCTTTTTGTGTTTTTATATTTTATGAAAGCAAGTAAAATCTCGGGTTTTGGAAGAGTGGGCGGAATTAGTTTCTAGTCAACTAACCTAATAACTACAAATGCAATTAAAATAAAATAAAAAAAATGAAAATGAATCTAATTACTAATGTGGTGTAAACAATAATGGGAAAGTTGTGTTTACTTAGGTTTCATTACTCCCTAGATATCTTTTACAGGTTGATAGTTTGTTACAATTGCATGGATGACGAGTTATATTCCTTAATACTATTCGTAGGGCCGTGTACAATATTCCCTAACTCTATAGGATCCTACTTCACTCCTATGTCGATCCTGTTAAAAGCTCCTAACATGGGATCATTAGAATTCTCCTACGCATTAAATATAACCAAAAATCATAGTACACCTTCAATCATGTTTCTTAAGACGTTCAAGCATGTTACCAATGGAAGTCTGCCAGTTTTCTTAAGCCTAACATCGAATACAATCATCCGTAACAACTATAAACAAACAATCAACCCATAATTAACATCTAGGTTTCACTACATCTAAGCAAACACAAAAGTAATCTAGCCGAGCATGTTAAATTGAAGACAAGTGTAAGATATATTCAAGCAACACATAGACATATTGATTGAATTGAAAGAGTACTTATCTCAAATTGACATGAAAGATTCAAGAGGGTTGAAACCCTTGAAAAAGCTGATAAAATTTGGACTAGGGTTTTTCCCTTAAAGTTGCACACTAATGAATGAAAATTGCAAAACTGTATATAGATTTCCCAAGGTGACGGCGTCAAGAAGAAATTCTGACGCCGTCAACTCGCCGCCCATAATGAAATCGGATTGCCTAGATCCACTTTTGACGTCGTCATGTGTAAATTACTCTGGGCCGTCACTAACATTTGGACCATGACGGCCTAGGGTGACGTCGTCATGTCCTTGGCACAAAACTCTTCTGGATCGTCACAGAATTTATCCACTTCCACCTCTTGTATTGCTCTTGACGTCGTCATTAAGAAATTTCTGACGCCGTTAGGTACTGTTCCCAGCAAGGAAAATTAAGACTTTGTCGTTTTCTTCACTTTTATGCTCCAAAAACGTCCAAAATGCTTCCTTTTCCAGAATTCACACCAAAAGTACCTAAAATGACAAAAGGAACGATTTAGGGCAATATTTGATCAAATAAATTCGAATCCGGGCTTAAATGACCCCTTAAAAGTGGTTCATTTTTCGCCTCATCAAATACCCTTACACTTGAGATTTGCTTGTCCTCAAGCAAATGCGCTTTTATTCTAATCAAAATACAAGTTAGAGGTCATTTAACACTAATATAAAAGTAATTACAACAAATAATCGTTCCACTAAAAACCAAAGACAAGCACGGAGGACATACACTAGCACCTCACAAATAGTGTTTAGATACTCACATCTCTCGGATGTAATAAAGTATATATCACAATATGGAAATGGAAAACATCTCTCACTACCTGTCATAGCAAAATAGATTACCATATGCTTGGGAAAGGATCAAACCTCCACCACTTGGCGTAAGCACCTAGGATAAACTATCAAAGAGGTCTTTCAAAGGGTTATAATGTTAGGTGTAGGGATATGGAATACACGGTTTTGTTGGATAAAGCCAATATTTCTTGGTGGCGAGTTAATCATCTTGGGTAATTACATGTACAATATGGCGTTGCTAAGCCAAGACTAGACTCGACTTAAGCTAATAAATCAAAAATAACAAAAACATAAACATATAATGAAACGGGATGGTAGTCCGTATGTTTTTCTCTTTTCTTTTTCTATTTTTTTTTATTTTATTTTTTTGCATACACTCTTACCCTACCATCCAAAATAATACATCATAGGGAATGTACATTCCCCTTACACTTGAATTTTTACATACTTTACAATAAACTACTCTAATGACTCGAATCAAGATAATTCTAACACTTGGAGTACTTTTAAGATTAACGCACATATGGGGGTAATAAATGATTTTCTTCCCCATTACTCCAAAACACAAGTACTTTACCCATGAGTCCCAATCGTCCCAAAACAATATGTACAAGATATGACTCGACTTAGGAACCATGTAATCAATTAGATAATTAAATAAGGGTTTAAACAAATAATAATAATGCACTAAAGATGAGTGCATACACGGAAGGCTAAGGTGATTTGGTTGTACATTTTAGTGGGTTGTAACAAATTCTTCCTTTAAGTAAGATGCTTAAAGTTAGAAACGAAAGGACAGGCTCGGAGGGGTGTACTAGGGGTTTTGTGTACTAAAAATGAGTACAACGCTAAGGTGTGGGAAAAATTAATTGACTTTACTAGCCAAGTAATATGACTTAAATGGTCAAGTAATTATGATACGGGTTTAATGTAACAACCCGTGAATTTCCCTAAATATTTAAATCATTGTGAGCCTGAAGTATAAAATTTCCAAACGTTATGACAACTATTTTGATCAGTATCAAAATTATATCTTCTTGCATACATTTTAATTCTAGAGCAACGAATATTGTCGAACGAATACTATGGTGAACTCATATTTTTATTTCACTAAAAACACCCGCGTACCGACACCGCGATAGTATGGCATAAGAATTTATAATCAAATATCGGGATTCAATGAAACTCGAGACTCGTTTAAATTACCCCGAGTACCACAACAATCAAAATTTTATTCCACACCTTACCTTAAGCACTCACCTTTATTTTTTTTACACCTAAATTACTACACAACTAATTAGCACCAATAAAATAAATTCGAGTATATACTTATATATACACACGCATGAAAATAAAACAAACACCACCCCTCCCTTATCTCTTGGCCTAGGCTCCTATGCTTTCCTGTTTCTTTCTCTGCCTCCCCCTAATCGATGAAACCCAGGCAAACCAAATGGAGATAATCAATCTCCTCCTTTCTACACACATATCACCACACCTTCCAAATACATGTCTCATCTTTTTCTGCCGCTCCCTTGAGACCTACTATCACTCTTATCTCGTAGATGCAGCATGGTTTGATTTGAGGGTTTCGATGCACAGTCCCTATCACTCACGGGGATGTCCTCTTTGTCCTAATCTTGAAGTCAAACGCGAGCCCCCATGGATGACCTGGCGGTGATAAGTTCTTCCTCTTTTGGTGAATCGATCAACACACCTTTGGGAAAGTTGGAATCAAAACTCCCTTGTACTACCTCTATTTGAACCGCTCGATCCCCATAGGCTTTCCACACACCATACCAATTTCACGACAGAAGTAATTGTAGCTTTTGAGAAGAGGAGTTCCTGGAGTTTGAAGGGTGTGTGGATCGCTTGTGGAATCAGAATCGGGCTTTACTTGTTTGTTTTAATCTTCCTTGTAATCGACTCCTAGTTGGTAACCCTTTCTCCTTTGTTCTTTTCTTTTAAATTCGAAAATCCTGTAACCATGTTTATTAGTTTGGTTTATATAATCTCGATTTGGGTTACTAGTTTCTGATTCATAATGTCTTGTCGTTTACCCGTGATAAATTGAACTAGTAATTTTTATGATAAGTCTTGAAGTTATTATGTTGTGTGGCTAAACCTGTCGACTAAACTAACAACCAAGGATAATAAATCTCGATCCCAAACTAAGCACTGGTTTAACTAGGGTCGAGCGTATTTTGAAACTGCTTATATTACCTTATTTTGTTTGATTCGACTAAGCATGGGTTATAGTTCATTTTGGGTTGATTATCTACTTGAGTCTCACAAAATTCCAGAGTCGAGTTAGATATTTAACCTTGTGTTTTGACTATTTTCCTCGCGTCAAAACTGCTTCAATACTCGTTCCCTAAAACAGATTTCGTTAAGGTGTATTTGGGCCTCAATCCAGGTCTGCTGCTTTGGTTGTTGGCCACTGGGTGCGCTACAATTTTTAGTACATTTTATTTGGGCCAAGGCCCACAAGTTAAAACAAGTATTGATACGTTAGCACTGTCTCGAATGACACAAATACATACCAAACCTTACTATGAAATTTCAGTGTAAACTAAAGTAATATGGTTCCCAAGTCGCCATTCTAAACGTGTCTCGATATTGGTTTACCTCAATTTATTTCGCGTTTATTCTCGACTCATTAACCTTACTCGCCCATGACTTTGGTCGCGACTACTCGTTCCATGTCACACCCCATTCACGACTTACTTGTCTTATCGATCTCCAACTCGTTCTTTTCACTTGACCACGAGATGCGTTTGGTTGTCATATAGACCGGAGTCCACTTAAGCCATACTCATAAGCATTAATAACGTAAACGTTTTGAAAACTTTTAGATTTATTTACGATCATCAAGTCTTAAAACTAGAACCATGAACTAAATTATGCCATACTATTCTAGGTTGCGCGTTGGATTTGTCACCATCTTATTGAATCTATTGCATCGCTACTACTACTTGCTGAGGTGAGTTCATAGTCCCACATTTTACTATGTTTCCAAATCCCGTGGGGAGATACATGCTATAAAACTGAACACAAGTATTTTTCTGTATGCTATTCTGATTGATATTGCCTAAGTTACGCTGTTGCTACAAGTCCCTCATCTCATGAACCATTAATCACTTACGAGTGAACGCGAATATAGTGAATAGATCTATTGGTAGTTGACGCCCCATTTGATGTTAGCCTGGAAGCCAAAAGTTCCATGTAGATCTAATATTTACCAAAGATCCCATCCATTCATCTCGTCCGTCCATTTCTATTCCTCCCAGCCGTTAGATTACTTTGTTTTTTTTTTTTTTCTTTAGTAATAACCAAAAGGGCAAAAGTGACAATTCACTTATTAATATATACGTTACTAAAACCTCCCATTTTCATAACTCACAAACGGTTATATCGCTCCGTCTCTCACCCACCCCATTCAAACCCTCCCATTTCAATCTCAATCTCTCTCAATAACCGTTAGCCGCCGTCGCCACCGTTAACCGCCGCCGTTAAACCACCGTTAAACGTCTTAGTTGTTGAATTAATGAAGTCAGTTGCTGAATCGATGGGTAAAATTTCTTATTTTGTTTATTATTTACGTTTTGTTTATTTTTTTGCTTATTTTGTTTCTTATTTTGTAGATTTTTATCTATTGCTGATGATTTTATTGTATTATTAAGCTATTTTGACCTAATTTTGAATCTGATGCTGATTAGATTAGGTTTGTATTATTTTGTAGATTTTTATCTATTGTTGATGATATTATTGTATTATTAAACTATTTTGACCTAATTCTGAATCTGATGCTGATTAGATTAGGTTTGTAGATTTTTAGGTTTGTTGATGATATTGTTGCTGTTGTTAATTGATCGATATGTGTGACTGTCGTGTTGAGTGTTGAGTTGAGTGTTGAGTTTTTGATTAGATTATATTAGGTTTGTAGAGTTTTTGTTTTTGTTATTGTTGCGTTAAGTGTTGAGTGACTGTCGTGTGTTGAGTGTTGAGTGACTGTCGTGTGTTGAGTGACTGTCGTGTGCTGCAAGTGCTTTGAGTGTTGATTGAGTGACTTGCTGAGATGTAATTAGATAGGGACTAGCATACACGTGAGAAGTGTGCATTTGAGTAGAAATACTTTTAATATTAGGCGTACAAGTTTCTTGAATTTATACAGCTGAGAGATGTATATAGCTGCAAGTATCCAGACATGTTAGAAGTTTTTAGTGTTATTTCAGCTAAAGAGGTTGAAACTTGTGATACTTTATACTGTTATAGTGATAAATATTGCATCTCAGCTGTAACGTTTGAATTGAGATTGTGAGTTCTGATTGTTAATTATTATATTTTATTGTTGATTTAGCTTCTATCGCTGTTAGTGTAACTGTTTTGATCATCTGTTTGGTAGCCTGTAGTTGTTTGATTCAATTTTTAGTTTTAGTAGTTAGAATAAGGGGTGTTTGGCTTAACTAGATATTAAGTAGAATATTTGTTTGGTTACTGATTTGGTATTTCACATAGGTTGCATAAGAGTAGTAATAGATTCTGAGTGAATCATGTATGATTCTGAGTGAATCATGTATGATTCTGAGTGAATCATGTATGATTCTGAGTGAATCATGTATGATTCTGAGTGAATCATGTATGATTCTGAGTGAATCATATATGATTCTGAGTGAATCATGTATGATTCTGAGCTAGTCACTTTCCTTAGGAAACTTTTGAACCATGTACCTATGAAGTTAAGTGCCTTACCACTAGGCCGTTTGTGATGGTTTTTCCTATATATACTTAGTTATATGCAGTTAAGTTAGGCGTTCGTGTCATTTAACGGATAAGCACATACAAATGAACGATATGTTTTGTAGATGAAGAATTTCTGTGATATTGTATAACTTGCAGTTTGGTTGCGTCTTTGCGTCTTTGTCTGATTTCATGCAGCCCACAGGCTGCTGAACTTACATCTTTTTAGGGAAATTTATGGTTAAAACTGAGTAGGATTTTAGCTGAATTGTGTTCTCAGTAGTTTAGAGTGTGATTTGCCCCCAAAATATTGTAGCTTAGAGCTTATTATGTGCAACTTATTGGATTTGATAAGTAGTTGTTTGGACCTGTTTTCTGACTTGTACAGTTAGGGCTGTTTTCTGATAAGTAGTTGTTTGAGTTTGTATTTGTGTTTTATCAACTGCTTATTGTCAAATGCTTATTTTATTGATGTATATGATGTATTTTCTTTATAAGTGTATTTTGTCATATATGATTCTATGAGAATCATATATGATTCTGACAAAATCATATATGATTCTATGAGAATCATATATGATTCTGTCAGAATCATATATGATTCTCATAGAATCATATATGATTGTATTAGATTATTTTATGGTTATTAACATTTAAAATTTTTATGCAGGTTGATCAAAATCTTATGCAAGTAAGCGTAAAGATAAGATAACAAATGAATCATCTAAGAAGGCTACGACTTCTGATAAACCAAAGTTAAAAGTTGTCAAACCTAAACCTCAACCTTTTCCTGTAAAACAAAAAACTCAACCTCCTCCTGTAAAATCAACTAGGTTTAGGTCTGATAAGAAAAGTGAGTCTAAGGATGCGTCTGAAGAAGAGTCTGAAGAAGATGAGTCTGAAGAAGAGGTTGAAGAAGATAAGAAAAGGGAGTCTAAGGACGAGTCTGATGAGGTTGAAGAAGACGAGTCTGATGAGGTTGAAGACGATAAGGAAAGTGAGTCTAAGGACGAGTCTGGTGAGGGTGAAGATGTTAAGGATAGTAGTGAAGATGTTAAGGACGAGTCTGATGAGGGTGAAGAAGGTGAAGATGTTAAGGACGAGGACGAGTCTGATGAGGGTGAAGAAGGTGAAGATGTTAAGGATGAGGACGAGTCTGATGAGGGTGAAGAAGGTGATGATGAAAGTAGTGAAGGTGAAGAAAGTGAAGAGGAGGCAATTACAAATTATAAATCAAAGGTTGTAGTGAAGAAAACAAATGTTAAGAAAGTCGTTTCTGAGTCTGACAGCGATTCAAAAGAAAAGAGGGCTAAAAAACAAAAGCGTGTTGCAACAAGTAATAAACGAAAGCGTGTTTCTGACTCAGATTCTTTTGTTGAAGAAGAAAAGGTTTCAAAGCCTAAGAAGAAATCTTTGAAAAAAGGCTATTGTTGAAGTGAAGTCTGAGAATGTTTTGAAGCCGAAGGAGCGTGCAGTAAAGGCACAAGAGAAGGTCTTGAAGCCTAAGAAAGTTTTGAAGCCGAAGAAGCTTAAGTCAGAACCAAAGGAGCTTAAGTCGGAACCAATTGAAAAAAAGAAGAAACCTGTTTCCGATGCACAAATTAAGAAGGAAGAGTATCTGAGAAAATTTCCGGCTCTCCTTTCTAGGACAGTACCTGCGAGCTTGTTTTCTGCTATTCGTGATGCAAGAGTTGATATGAAATCTTTCTTGGAGGATATCGGGTTTTCTTCACTTGACGGGGTTAATATAGAGTCAGTGCCTTCTCGTATGGCTGGGTTTGTGGTGGCAAATTTTAATAAACAAACTTACGAGCTTGTGTTGGAGAAGGGGAAGATTCTCGTGACTCCTGAGAAAATCCATGAGATTTTAGGAGTCCCTCTTGGTGGAATAAAGTTTTTTGAGTTACCCGAGAGATCTTTGGATGATCCTTTTGTGAGTCTGTGGCTTAAACAATTTCATCCAAAGAAGTATAAAGAAATCAGAGCTAGTGATGTTGCTGGAAAGTTGATCACTGCAACGGAAGTTGACTTTATGTTTAAAGTCAACTTCCTTACTCTATTTGCCAATGTTATGGCCAAAGCTCATACAATGAAGGCGCTTATAGATTTGACGGTTGTTAGGCGTATTACTGAAGAAATTATCATTCCAAACATTGATTGGTGTGATTATATTTACCACTGTCTTAAATACAGTGAAATACCTAAAACGTCTTCAGGCTTCTACAATGGTGCATTGTGCTTCTTGATTGTAAGTTTTTCCTTTTTTGTTTATAGATTTTGTGATTACTTTTTATGATCTCATTGTGTATTATTTCCTATTAACAGCTCCTGTATTTTGATTCCACAAAATTTGAGGGTTTACCCATTATTCGTTACCGTCCTGCTATCCGAAACTGGAGCTCAAGTTTGATGAATCAACGTCAGAAGCTTGAGATTGAACGAGAGGAAATAGGTACAATGGAATTGCATGGGGAGTGGAGTGAATCTGAAGTACAAGGTACTGAAGGTTTTTTTGGTGGTAGTGTCAAAGTGAGCCAGGCTCGTAGTTCTTGTGTGCCTCCTACCGACAAACAGGTTCGACTACTTTCTGTATACTATCTTTTGAATTTTTTGTTTGTACTGAATTAATTAAAATCATGTATGATTTTGAGTGAATCATATATGATTCTGAGTGAATCATGTATGATTCTGAGTGAATCATATATGATCCTGAGTGAATCATATATGATTCTGAGTGAATCATGTATGATTCTGAGTGAATCAGCTGCGCTAGTCACTTTCCTAAGGAAACTTTGGACCGTGTACCTATGAAGTTAAGTGCCTTACCACTAGGCCGTTTGTGATGGTTTTTTCCTATATATACTTAGTTTTTTCCTATTTAACGGATAAGCACATACAAATGAACGAGATGTTTTGTAGATGAAGAATTTCTGTGATATTTTGAGATGTTGCGTCTTTGTGTTAGGTATCGAAATGTGTACATACTAATTAATGAGATGTTTTAGAGCTGCTGTAGTTTCAAGGTGTTTAGAAATAGTATATGTTGCACACTGATATATGATATGTTCTGAATTGTATGCAATTAGCTTATCGTTTGTGTGGCATATCGATTTGCATATACAAGTAAACGAGATGTTCTGACACTGCTGCTATTATGAGTTGTTTTGACATAGTATAAGTTGCTCAGATTAGTAAATTATATATTGATATGCGTACTGTCATTATTTAAGGCAGTTTATTCTGAGTGAATCATGTATGATTCTGAGTGAATCATGTATGATTCTGAGTGAATCATGTATGATTCTGTGTGAAGCATGTATGATTTTATTTATTTATTTATTATTATTATTTATTTTTATTATTTTTTTTTTGCAGAATTTTTGCAGAATGATTAATGAGAAGCTTTCAAGCATATCTCGTCAAAAGGTTGAACTTGAAAATCTTCTAAAAAATGCTAATACTGAGTTCCCAAACGACGAAGATGTGCTTGAATTATACAACAAATATGGAGCTCTTTTCAAGGAAACTGTAGCTCTTGAAGATCTTCATATTGATCATTTTGAGCCACAAGATCGACAAGATGATGATAGCAATGATCGTGGCAAGAAAGATGTTGATGCTGCTAAGAAAGATGTCGGGGTAGACAAGGTGGTTTCTGAGAATGTTGGGGTAGATAATTTTGTTTCTGAGAATGTTGCTGCTAAGAAAGATGATGGTGCCACGAAAGATGCTGAAATTGAGCGAGAGTTGAGTGACGAAGAAGAACCAATATTGAGTCAAGACAGTTTTACGCAGTGGCTCCAAGATAACATTGACTGGATTGGAGAGGTGATAGACTGCATTTACGATGCATACTATGATGTATGTATCGGCCAGTTTTTTTAAATACTTTTCTTTTTATTAATCTATTTAACTATAAATTTGGTTTGATTCAGGAGGAATTCCTAAACTGGCCTCGGGTTGTACAGCCGCTTAACACTGATTGTCCTAAGACTCCAGAACGAGTGGTTACTCGTTCATCTCCAAAGAAAAGAATTGTTAAGCCATCTTCTTACCTGTCATCTCCATATGAGAATAAGCCGACAAAAGTTATTGCTATGGTTCAGAGGATTGAATTTGAGTTGGGCAATAGTTTGTTTGCAATGCAGGGCGATAAGATGTAAGTTCACTGTTTAATTCCCCCTGCCATAATTAGGCATATCTACATAATAGTGTTCTAATAGTTATTTGATTGTTTCTAGTGTTCAATAAGCCTTTAATACAGTTAATAGATATGTCTTGATCATTAGTTTAGGCATTGAGAGCTTAATTCTTAGAATCATAGTGTAACTGCCATTTGAGAGGGTGTTTGGATTAATTGAGAATGGTGTGTTCTAGTTGTTTGTGTTAGGTGTATTCTGCAACCTTAGACTCATTTAGGGACAGGTAGGATAAAACAAGCTTAGTTTTGCAGGTTACTACATCTAAAGTCAAAATTGCATCAAATAACAATTTTTTTCTTCCTTAGTTGTTAACTGATCATACTATTCTACTCAGTCAGTGGATTATGTTATTGTGTTTATGTTTGTAGTGCTTAAACCAGTTAAATAAACACTTAGGGTAAGATCTCAGCTATCAAAATTGAGATTGGTCAAAGTTCTTGTGCAAAATAAAAAAGTCAATCCTACATGATTCACTCAGAATCATATATGATTCACTCAGAATCATATATGATTCACTCAGAATCATACATGATTCACACAGAATCATACATGATTCACACAGAATCATACATGATTCACTCAGAATCATACATGATTCACTCAGAATCATACATGATTCACTCAGAATCATATATGATTCACTCAGAATCATATATGATTCACTCAGAATCATATATGATTCACATATAATCATATAATATGTAATTTAAAATTGCTCTAAGAAAGTTTGCTATAATGATATGTACTTATTCTAATTCACTTTTTTGTTTTTCTAATTTTATTTAGGGAAACAGTTTTTCAAACTCGTTTTGGTGATCATGAGGTATCAGCTGTAAGAGTGAATATGGAGACATTGGCACCAGGTTTGTGGATAGATAACAATGTCATTGACTGTTGGGGAGCTATATTGAATTATGAAGAATCTGTTAAAAAGGATCCAGCACCCAAAAGGCATTTTTTTCCAACTGGTTGTATTGTAAGTGTTTTAATTTTTATGCATAATATGTTTACTTTTATTATCAAGTGTATTTATTTTTACACTTCTTGTTTAATACAGACAGATGCTATGGTGGAAGGTACTATTGGTAAAAATGAGCAGTGGGATGTATTTTTAATGGAGATTACGGCTCATTTTAAAAATGTCAATGTCCATAAGTTTCTTGCAGAAATTGAATTGGTAATTTCTCATTTCATTTACATATATAATTTTTGAAAGTCTTAATTGGTTTTTTAAGTTTCCTTTTTTTTGTTTTTATAGGCGTTCTTCCCAATTCAAGTCTCCAATCATTTTTACGTTGTTGTTTTTAACATTAAGAAGCCTGTTTTATCAATGATCATCCTCGATAATTCTCCACAGACGTATGTCTCAAAGTACAAGGGTGCGTGCGATATTCTGGTAAGTTGTAATTGCATTTAGTGATGTATTTTGTGTTCTCATAGAAATTAAACTGTAGTTGCATCATTAAGGTTACATTCCCGTTACTTTTGCACTAAAGTTACCCGATTAGACCCATTGTTTAGCAGCCATTCCTGTCTTAGTAGTGCCTTTTCCATATCAGTGTTTAGTTGTTGCTTTCTAGCTTGTTTGAAGCTCTTGTTCTAGGACTGTTGTTACCCCTGCCATCAGATCTGTCCCTATAGCTCCAGTTCACAAGTCCATATATGATTATGTGTGAATCATATATGATTCTGTGTGAATCATATATGATTCTGAGTGAATCATGTATGATTCTGAGTGAATCATATATGATTCTGAGTGAATCATGTATGATTCTTAGTGAATCATGTATGATTCTGAGTGAATCAGCTGCGCTAGTCACTTTCCTAAGGAAACTTTTGAACCGTGTACCTATGAAGTTAAGTGAATCAGCTGCGCCAGTTCATAGTATATTTGATCGTTTATTAACGTATTTTTTGTTTTTCTTTTTTGTAGAAGGACTTTTTTTCCAGGTTTCTGCTGCTACATCGACATCCAAAAACTGATGACGTTATAAATGTTAAACCACGGGTTCTTCAGCTGAAATGGAAAACTAAAAACAACCATTCTGACTGTGGAGTTTTTGCAATGATCCATATGGAGTCCTAATTTGGTGAAGTTGCAGCAAAATGGGATGTTGGTTTGTGTAAAGAATCGGAGAAGCAAGTGTCGTTGTTGAGGCGAATGAGGTTCAAAATTGCCACCAAGATTCTCTTGCATAAGTTGAATTTGCATTCGCAAAAGATGTATGATTTGGCTTTCAAGTTCCAGTCAGATATAGATGAACAAACAAGGATCTCGATTATTGTGAAGGCAATCAGGAACAGGGCTGCTCGTGATCCAGGAAAAGATGTTCATAAAGAAAATGTTCTTAAGAATGATGTTGATAAACAGATGTCATTAAGAGATTGAAAACTGATGTCGTTAACTGATGCTATTTGTATATTTTGAAAACTGATTGTAGTATTGAAAACTGATTGTATGATGCCGTTAACTGATGCTATTTATATATTTTGAAAACTGATGGAAGTATATGAAATGGTAAATTGATGCTATATTGATGTTTTAAATTTTCTGATGGTATTTAGGCGCATCTCTTATTTTTAATAACATATATATTTTCCAAAATCATATATGATTCTGGAGAATCATATATGATTCTGTGTGAATCATATATGATTCTGGAGAATCATATATGATTCTGGAGAATCATATATGATTCTGGAGAATCATATATGATTCTGAAGACTTTTTCTTAATATATATGGCACAAAAAGTAGAAAAACCAACCACAAGAGTTTGGTTGATGCAATTAAATTACCATTGAATCCACTTCATGACACAAGAATGAAAAATAAAAATAAGTCCAAAACCAACATGTCTAAATCTAGTTCATGATGAAACAAAAGAATCATATATGTGTTTAAAGTGGGGAATCATATATGATTCTGGAGAATCATATATAAGCATATATGATCCTCCAGAATCATATATGATTCTGGACCAAAGTTGTCCTTGTCTCAAATTCTCAAAACCTGAACCAAATTTAAATTGTTTCATATAAGATTTAAAGTGCAATAAACAAATTTTTCCAACAGTGCAATAATAATAAACAAATTTAAAGAAATTGTTATTCAAGAAGCGTTAGTCGCTTTTTCAGTTGCGACATTTCTTGTTTGTTGTACACCTGCATCAGTTCCACCATTTTGTGCAGCAGCAACTCTCACAAGTTTTGCAATATACTTTGGATTTTCTGGACATGTCGACTTTGTGTGCTTGTTAGTATTCTCACCACAGCATCCACATTTCCTTTTCTGCTTAGATGATTCTTCAAGTGCTATTTCTCTTGCACTCTTTCTACGTTCTTCTTTAGACCAACCTTTGGTTTTAGCTCTGGATGGATTGTTGACCACTTGTTTCTCAGGTTTCTTAACTGCATATACATCCTCAAGCACATTCTCAATTTCTTTTTTCCGTGAAGGAGGTTTAGGCGCTTCATCCTCAATTCCTTTCTTGATTGATTTCAATTGTTCCACAAACTTCTCTAACTTTCCTTCATCTTTACCCAACAAATATAGACACTCGTCTACCACGAACGTAGCCTCATTTGTTAATTTCTCAACTGGTATATTCTTTTCACCATACCTATTTGTCATTCTTCTCAATGCAGGTGGTATTATGTCCCTCCTCCAACGCCTCAAGATGTACTTTTCCGGAATCATTTGAACATCACGGTTCTTCAAAGCGCAGAATGCATGTCTACATAAAAATCCAAATCGAAGAAAATGCCTACAAGTACATTCAACTGACCCGTCTTCAAGAGAACGTATAACCTTATTACAGAAAAGAAAGGGAAGAAAATTAGAACCTATATTATTCATTAACAACTAATGTTCAGAATCATATATGATTCTGTAGAATCATATATGATTCTGTAGAATCATATATGATTCTGTAGAATCATATATGATTCTGTAGAATCATATATGCAAGTAAATTTACCTTGTATTCTACTACTTTTTCACATTCCTGCACTTGTTCTTCTCCTTTCTCTTTATAAAGTGTCCTATAAGCAGCCGCATTTCTATCTCTAATCCTAAGCATCTCACAGCCCTCTTCCGTTCTAAACTCTTCTATTGTGCAATTCCAACAAGCTTCCTTTAATTCCTTTTGAACAAGCAGAAACATTGTTCTTGTGTATACTTTAGATGCATGACGTTCCATACTCAATTGTGTAGAAAATTTTGGAGCTGAGTCATATGTGTTAAAGTCCATTTGTTCTTGCCGATACCTTTGCCTTTCCATTGCAGATTCGAAGCACATCATGAAATGAACCAATGTTGATCCGTGATTTGTGAAATTTTTGAAGAATGCGTTTTCACTCTCAGACCTTGAAGTAGTTCTCATTAATCCAAACAGTGGTGAGTCAATAAAATACGCTGGTATCCACATTGCTCGAAGTCCAAACATCTTCTTCATCCATTTGTGGTCTTGCAATTCAAAATCTTCAATCAATTTTGCCCATTTTTCTTCAAACTTCAACGGTTCAATGAACATATTCCACATAATCTTGTTCAAACGCTTTTTGAAATCAGTTTCATCATATATTTCTTTACAAATCTGTAAAAAAAAAATATGTTATTCAGTTGATTCTTCAAAAATCATATATGATTATATGAGAATCATAAATGATTCTATGAGAATCATATATGATTCTATGAGAATCATATATGATTATATGAGAATCATATATGATTCACTCAGAATCATATATGATTCTCATAGAATCATATATGATTCTCATAGAATCATATATGATTCTATGCATAGTCAGTGTTTGGATTCAGTAAAATACCTTTCCTGGAATTTTTTGTGAAATATGCCACATGCATAGTCTGTGTTTGGATTCAGTAAGTACAGCTTCAATTGCTAACTTCATGGCTCCATCTTGATCCGTTACAATCATTTTTGGTTGTTTCCCATGTGCCTTCATGAATGATTTCAGTAGCCATGTGTAAGCTTCTGTATTTTCTCTTAGAAGCATTCCCGCACCAAAAGTCACACACTTTTTATGATTATCTACCCCGGTGAATGGAACAAACACCATTTCGTATCTGAATATCATCAGTTTCACAAAATTATTTCAAGAATAGAATCAAGAGTTTCAAATCTCACATAATCATATATGAAAAGTTACTTACTTGTTAGTTCTGTATGTTGCATCAAATGACACTACATCTCCAAATTCCTTATAGTTGCATTTGGCAACTTCATTCGCCCAAAAAAGTGCAACCAACTCACTTTTTTCAACCATATAATGAAATGTAAAGTTCGGCACATAATTCTGTCGATTTTCCATTTTGTTTATCAGCATTTGCGCGTCACTTTCACCTATACATACATTTATATCCCTTTGATGATTCTTGAAATCACTGCTTGTGCCATGAACATATTGATAAACACCTTTAATACCACATAACAAACGGTGTGCCTTTGTCGCACCAAGTTTCATATTTGAAGCTTTCACAACGAACACCTTTTCCGCTTGAGTCATCTTCCTTTGTTTTTTTGTAAGATGCTGATACTCTTTTGGAATCATTAAATGATTGTGCTTAGAATGGAATTTATGAACTACATATTTTCCAGAAACCTCATCCAAAGTTATTAATACTCGCGCCATACAACCTGTTACCCGTTGTCTTGTATTTCTTACTTTCTTGTCACTGTTTTCAGGATCCAATGTGTTTATATTTATCTCTTTTGGAATCCCTTGCCTATTACACATAAGGTACTTACTTTTTACCAAACCACTTCTTGTATTTTTTTGCGCTGATTTTTTAACTTCAAATCCTGCTACTTCAGCATATTTGTTATACATTTCAACGCATTCCTCTATCGTATTATACTTTTTCCCCTCAACAGGTATATAAATATCATCAACTACTGGTTCCCAAGTAACAGATCCCCCGGGAGTTTCTTCATGTGCGTATAAAGTTGGCCTTGGTGTTGTCACAGATGCTGAAATATAGTATTTTTATTAGAATCAGATATGATTTATGAAGAATCATATATGATTCTTGAAGAATCATATATGATTCTACAAGAATCATATATGATTCTACAAGAATCATATATGATTGTTTTTTTTTGTTTTTTTATTTACAGAAAGTATAAACCAGATTCCCAAATAGAATCATATATGATTAAAAAATAATCATATATGATTCAACAATAATCTATTAATAAGATTAAAAAGCAAAAAAAAAAAGAAGCTAAATCAATATTACCTTGAATAACAGCAATATTTTCTTCTTCCACATCAGCATCTACCAATATTTCATCAATATTTTCTCCTTCCACGTCAGCAATATTTTCTTCTTCCACATCAGCATCCACCAATATTTCAGCTTCATTCATAACCTCATCATCCAACATAACGATCTGAGATTCTGTTTTTTAAGAAAATCGCATGTTATTTTGTTTATATATATATATATATATATATATATATATATATATATATATATATATATATATATATATGTTATTTACATTACAACGATCAAATACTCTTTATTTTCTGAATAGAATCATATATGATTCTCCAGAATCATATATGATTCCACAAGAATCATATATGATTCTCCAGAATCATATATGATTCCACAAGAATCATATATGATTCTGTTACAGATAAAACAGAATTTATTCATACCTTCATATCTGATCTACATTTCATATAAGCTTAAAAAGCAAAAAAATAAGCTGATTTACATTTCATATCTGATCTACTATAAAAACAAAAAAAACAGAAACACAGAAGCTACCATATCTGATTCTACTATATATATATATATATATATATATATATATATATATATATATATATATATATATATATATATATATATATTCATACCTTCATCCACATCAGCATCCACCATACCTTCTTCCACATCAGCATCCACCGTACCTTCTTCCATATCTGATTCGACGGTTGTGAATGACGACTGTTGGGGATGACGACGGTTGGGGATGACGACGGTTGTGTATGGCGACGGATGGGGATGAAGATTGGGTAGTTTTTCGACTGGGGATGACGATTGGGGAGTTGCTGAAGGGTTGGAGATGACGGTTGGAGGTGGTGAACGGTTGGAGATGACGGTGGAGGTGGTGGACGGTTGGAGGTGGAGGTGGAGGTGGGGAACGCATAGTTGGAGAAGAGGGTAAAAAAACACACCGGTGTGTGTGTTTTTTTTTTTTGGTTAATGATTTTTTTTTATTATCTAATTGCCTTTTTTGCCCCTCTAGTGTAAATATTACATCTAATCTAAGCCATTGGATCAAATTAGATTGTATGGTTATGATTTGTTGATTGGATCTATGGCAAGGAGGGGTTCTTCATGGATCTCAACTCTAGCCTGGAATGGTAACCGAATGCACTATATTTGAATATCAAAGGAATCTGGCAACCTCCTAGTATCCGAGGGCACTATTTACCTGCATCATATTATTATGTGTAGGCTTATTTCCCATAAGAGTTTATATAGCTCTTATGGTAGCAGTACAATGTTAAGGTTTGCGTGTCATGAGGCTTAGTGCAATATCCTATGTTACGATATTACCATTTCATTACCGTTTGGCTTGTGTTCAAACTATTATTACTTAAACACTGTGGATTCACTCAACCTTTGTGTTGACCCTTTTAGCATGTTTTATCTCAGGTATCTAGATCGCATCTATGGCACGGAGTGGGAATCAGGGCACCCTTTTGGATTTCCCTTAAAAATGTTATCATTCAAGTTTATTTAAGACATTTCTATTATGTATTTCTAAACTCCTTAAACCCCTTTGTGGCTACTTTGATTTAATGATTTAATGAATGATAACGAATTTTCTCAAAGCGACTCCTTATTGTCGTTTTCTATGATTATGGCAATGTATCTATGAAGTAATACCCCGTTAGTCTTCCGCTGCTTCAGTTCCATTTTTCGGGGTGTTACATTTAACACAAGGGTGATCCTAATGCCTCTTATCATGTAGTAAATCCTACTACACGAATGTAGTCTCACTAGCGGTCTCGGGATGCATCACTAACGCAAGTTCTAGAATCTAAATGCTACCGGTACACTCATAAGCACTAATAGTAAATGCTCTTCCTATCAAATCTAAAGGCGAACCTTACATATTTGGGTGGAAAATTTTTCTGAATGGTACGGTTTTGTGCTATTTATACAACTCTTATCTATGAGACGCTTGCTAAGGCTAAAGTTTCACTCCTAAATGTTGTAAAAAAATTTAAATTTGGCGCTAAAATTAAACTAACAAGTATTTCTCATAGTTTTATTACACACCTACCATTAGACAAACAAACTCAAGTGCAATTGTATCCTATAAGGTATCATCATTTACCCTCCCCTTACACTTAGGATGAACATTGTCCCCAATGTTCAATTAAAGAATGTAAAAGTGAAATAGGTAATAGAATGAAAACAAATACTCCCCTGATTTGTTCGGTGTGGATAGTGAGGTAACAAGGTTAAATCTTCCTCCAAGAAAATGAACATTCAAAGCTTCCCTTCCAGAAAAATAAATCATCTTCTTGTCATAAATAACCTGTTAAACCTGAGAAAAATAAACAAGGCAACCTCGCGTAAAATCGGCGGCAATCTATATATACTAACAAGTCCTAGAAAGCAAATTAAGATATAATGCTTGTGGAATGAATGTTTGCAGATCTCCTGGAGTTTATAAAACTAAAGAATTAGCAAAAACTTCAAGACTCCGTTAGAAAAACAAAACTAGAAAAATTTCCATAATTTTACACATGACGCCGTCAAGAATTAATTCCTGACGCCGTGAGAAGTGACCTACAGAAATATTTATGTTAAGTTTCCAGAAAATTTCTTGAAAAACTTATGTCCTACTTCCTGGAAAATCCTGCAAAACATCATTATGACTCGATACAAGCATTTGACTCTTAACAAATACTAATACACATGTTCATTTAATATTGTGGAGAATCATGATCAATTTTGTTCTTAGAAACAAATTTGGGGTTTCCCCTTACACTTATCTTTTTGCAAAATACCTTTGTATGAAGTTAAGACGAAGTTAAACGACAAAATAAAGCATTTTCACAATTTTAGTTTGAAACATGATCTACCAACAATAAAAACAAAGCATGCATACGGAAACAAATAACAATCAAAGAATTAAAAATCACACAAAACATGGGTTGCCTCCCAAGAAGCGCTTTTCTTTATTTTACGAGTCTTGTAGCTAGACTCAAGGTCATGGGCTACGTTTTCCTTTCCCACTTCTGTGCTAATTCAAAGCATATAACCCAATTCTCATCACGCTTGTACTCAGGGCCTAGATTCATGCAACCCGAATAGTATGTTCGCCTCTTCTCAGAATAAACATCATCATCAATTCCTTCGTCTTTAATCTCATAATGTCGAATCTCACCAATTGGTAAATTCTTAATTTCCTTTAATTCTTCCCTCATGTGAGGCATCATAAAAGTGATCTTTTCTATCCCATCGGAAAACTGAACTATTCCCTTCTCACGATCACAATACATCTTAGTTATCTCAACAAAAGGTTGCCCTAGGACCAGTTCTCCTAAGTGTAGATCTATAATGCCTCTAACATCTTCTAGGATTACAAAATCGCATTGATAAGTAAAATTTCCTACAAAGATGTGTACCCCTTTCACTCTTTTGACAAAATTACACAGTCGCTTAGGGTTATAGGGTTCTTTTCTAGGGCTTATCCTTTTATTCATTATCCAATTGTAGTAGATCCTAGACATAATATTCATGGGTGCTTTTAAATCAATGTATCTATGCTCTCTAGACATGTACCCAATCATGCAAGGTATTTTTAGGTTCCTAAAGTTATGCCTCCTAATCCATGGTATTCTCCTATATTTTGTGGGACAAGGGTGTTGTAAAAGGAATCTATGGTAACTCAATTCTTCTGGGGTTGGGGAGAAGTCTGTAAACTCAATTATCATCTGGAGGGGTTTATTAGATTCCTTAAATGTGTTAACTTCCCTCTTTCTTCTTTTGCGCACTATAGGCCTCTTGCTAACTTCTAAACGGCGATTCTCAAAATCCATAAAGACAAACCTTATACGAACAAAAACACAGAGAAATAACATAGACTAAAGAAAACCTAGAAATAAAAATAAAATCTTACTAGAAAGGAATCTAGCAAGTAGACCTAATTAAAAGAAACCCTAACCTAGACAAAAACTATTCCCCGGTCTGCGGCGCCAAAAACTTGGTACGTGGGAATCGCACCAGGCTTTACCTCTCGAGGGATCTCGAGAAGCTTACAACCCCCACCAGGCAGTGTACCTGATCGTTGTAGTATAGTATAGTGACAAGTACCTGGGGATTGATCGTTCAACTTAGGAATAGTGTCGCTAGGATTAGAAAGCCTCCTAAACTAAGTCTAAGGGTGAGGGATGATTCTTTTTGTGTTTTTATATTTTATGAAAGCAAGTAAAATCTCGGGTTTTGGAAGAGTGGGCGGAATTAGTTGCTAGTCAACTAACCCAATAACTACAAATGCAATTAAAATAAAATAAAAGAAATGAAAATGAATCTAATTACTAATGTGGTGTAAACAATAATGGGAAAGTTGTGTTTACTTAGGTTTCATTACTCCCTAGATATCTTTTACAGGTTGATAGTTTGTTACAATTGCATGGATGACGGGTTATATTCCTTAATACTATTCGTAGGGCCGTGTACAATATTCCCTAACTCTATAGGATCCTACTTCACTTCTATGTCGATCCTGTTAAAAGCTCCTAACATGGGATCATTAGAATTCTCCTACGCATTAAATATAACCAAAAATCATAGTACACCTTTGATCATGTTTCTTAAGACGTTCAAGCATGTTACCAATGGAAGTCTGCCAGTTTTCTTAAGCCTAACATCGAATACAATCATCCGTAACAACTATAAACAAACAATCAACCCATAATTAACATCTAGGTTTCACTACATCTAAGCAAACACAAAAGTAATCTAGCCGAGCATGTTAAATTGAAGACAAGTGTAAGATATATTCAAGCAACACATAGACATATTGATTGAATTGAAAGAGTACTTATCTCAAATTGACATGAAAGATTCAAGAGGGTTGAAACCCTTGAAAAAGCTGATAAAATTTGTACTAGGGTTTTTCCCTTAAAGTTGCACACTAATGAATGAAAATTGCAAAACTATATATAGATTTCCCAAGGTGACGGCGTCAAGAAGAAAATTCTGACGCCGTCAACTCGCCGCCCATAATGAAATCGGATTGCCTAGATCCACTTTTGACGTCGTCATGTGTAAATTACTCTGGGCCGTCACTAACATTTGGACCATGACGGCCTAGGGTGACGCCGTCATGTCCTTAGCACAAAACTCTTCTGGATCATCGCAGACTTTATCCACTTCCACCTCTTGTATTGCTCTTGACGCCGTCATTAAGAAATTTCTTACGCCGTCAGGTACTGTTCCCAGCAAGGAAAATTAAGACTTTGCCGTTTTCTTCACTTTTATGCTCCAAAAACGTCCAAAATGCTTCATTTTCCAGAATTCACTCCAAAAGTACCTAGAATGACAAAAGGAACGATTTAGGGCAATATTTGATCAAATAAATTCGAATTCGGGCTTAAATGACCCCTTAAAAGTGGTTCATTTTTCGCCTCATCACCTATCAAAGTATTCCTATACATTTTCTACTTCCTCAACTTTCTCTTCCTTTTTCTCTACAACTTCCTTAATCTCATCCGTGTCACTTTCTTCCTTATTACTATCGACCGGCTTAATAGTAACTACACTTACAAAGTGGACGTGTTTAGATGATGAGGGATCCTTAATTTGGGTTCCGCTACTAGTGTCCCTAGTGTCCTTCTTTGGTGTAGTTAGCACTTGGTTGTTGAGAGCTTTCAACAAGTTTTCAATTTTATTGGTCATCTCCACTTGTTGTTGATTGAATTCGGATTCAAGCTTAGCTATGCGGGCCTCTTGAGATGCCATGAATTTGGACATCAATCCTTCAAGATTATTGGTACTACCATAATTGTCAGAAGGATTGTTGTTGAAAGTACGGTTAGAGGGTTAACCGTTTGGTTGGAATTGATTAGGTGGAGTGGACAAATTGTTTTAGGGCATGTTTTGGCTTTGTTTCCACCTAAGTTTCGGATGATTTTTCCAAGAGGGGTTGTATGAATCACCGTAAGGGTTTTTCTCGGGTTCGAAAGTGTACCACTTGTCTCCCGCTCCGTCGGTACGTGAGGATGCGTAGTCCGCGAAAGCTTGTTCAGGGAGTTCCATGCAATCACGAGTGTCGTGGGGACCACTACATAATTCGCATGAAGAAGTGATTTTGTTCACTTGGCTTGAAGGTTTAGGAGCTTCGTAGGATTTCATGAGAAACTTGACTTGGTCTTCAAGTTCCATGATCGTACGGTCAGGAGTGCTTGAATTGTTCGAAGGCAAAGATATTGCCTTGACCGTTTTGTTCAAATCACGTGGATCATTCCAACTTTTGTTGTCATAGAGAGCAAAATCTTCTATGAGTTCCCATGATTCTTCCGCACTTAGATCACGAAGCTTGCCACCAGCCGATTGGTCAATGGTTCATCTTGTTGAGAGATCGATATGGTCATAGAAAATTTGGACTTGGAGCCAAAGATCTATGCCATGATGAGGGAATTTTTGGAGTAAGTCCTTGAAACGAGTCCATGCTTCATAAAGAGTTTCACCTTGACGTTGTTGGAACATCAAGATGTCATTTCTAAGCTTAGTAGTTCTCCCCGGTGGGAAAAATTGAGCAAGGAAACGAGTGTTGAGATCATCCCAAGAGGTGATGGATCCCGCGGGTAAACGCTCAAGCCATTGACTAGCTTGGTCACGTAGAGAGAATTGGAAGAGACGCAATCGGGTCGCCTCTCAAATTACAACATCAAGGTCTATGGAATCTACTATTCTGAGGAAATCCTTGAGATGTTGATTAGGTTCTTCGGAACGAAGTCCATGGAATGCACATCCGGTTTGCACCAACCGGATGATGTCGGATTGCAAGGGAGACACATTCGCTCCTTGAGTGAGCTCAATGGTGTTTCGATAGCCTTGGTGGCTAGGACGGGAGTACTCTCCTAAGGTTCGGGGTCTAGGAGGTTGGTTTGGTAGTGGTGGGTTTTGTGGGTGGTTTTGTTGTGGTGGGTTGATGGGATCAAAGAGATTACCACCTTCCATGATGGCGGAAGGCAAAGGTTACGAACAAACGAACGAAGAAAATGATAGACTAAAGAAACCTATAAAAATAAAATAAAAATCTTACTAGAAAGGAATCTAGCAAGTAGACCTAATAAAAAGAAATTTTAACCTAGACAATAACTATTCCCCAGGCTGCGGCCCCAAAAACTTGATGCGTGGAATTGCACCCTCGCAAAAGGTTTTACCTATCAAGGGATCTTGAGAAGCTTGCAATCCCCACCAGGCAGTATACCTGTTGGTTGTAGTATAGTATAGTGACAAGTACCGGGGGATTGATCGGTCAACTCTAGAAATAGTGTTCGCTAGGGTTAAAATTCTACTAAACTAGGTCTAGGGGTGAGGGATGATTCCCTTTGTATTTTTTTTATTTTAAGGAAAGCAATTAAAAATCTCGGGTTTGGAAGGAGTGGGCGGAATTAGTTGCTAGTCAACTAACCCAATTAACTAAAGATGTAATCAAAATAAAATAAAATAAACTTAAACTACTTGTGGTGTAAACACTAATGAGAGAAAGTGTGTTTACTTAGATTTCATTACTTAGATATCTTTTACCGGTTGATTAGCTTGTTACAATTGCATGGATGACGGTTTATATTCCTTAATACTAGTCCTAGGGCTGTGTACGATCTTCCCTAACTCTATAGGCTTCAACCTCAATCCTATGTCGAGCCGACTAAAAGCTCCTAACATGGTATCCCTGGAAGTTACCTATGCATTAAATATAACCAAATAATCATAGTACACATCCGATCATGTTTCTTAAGACGTTCAAGCAAGTTACCAATTGGAAGTCTGCCGGTTTTCTTAAGCCTAACATCGAATTCATTCATCCACAACAATTATAAACAAACCATCAACCAATAATTAACATCTAGGTTTCATTACATCTAAGCAAACACAAAGAAAACCTAGCCTAGCATGTTAAAGAGAAGACAAGCGTAAGATATAATCAAACAACACATAGACATATTGAATGATTTGGTAAAGTACCTATCTTCAATTGAACATGGAAGAAACAAAGGGTTGAAACCCTTAAAATAGCTGGAAAGTTCGACTAGGGTTTTATTCCATCAAAGCTGCACCCAATGAATGATAACTAGAAAACTATATATAGATTTTGCATCTTGACGGCGTCAAGAGTTAAGTCTGACGTCGTCAACTCACCGCCATAATAATACTCGTATTGCCTAGATCCACTTCTGACGCCGTCACTCCATATGGGTTCTGGGCCGTCACTCTTTACGATAACTCTTGATGGCCTTGGTTTTTCGTACATGACGCCGTCAGACCTCCTTCACAAAACATTCTGGCGCGTCATGTGTATTTGATTTATCCACCCTTTTGTCAACCCATGACGCCGTCACTAACACCTTGTGACGCCGTCAAGTGCAATTTCCAGCATGATTTGAGACTTTGTCGTTTTCTGCACTTTTTCGCTCCAAAAACGTTCAAAATGCTTCCTTT
This sequence comes from Artemisia argyi, assembly GCA_030686995.1. NCBI lineage: Eukaryota > Viridiplantae > Streptophyta > Magnoliopsida > Asterales > Asteraceae > Artemisia > Artemisia argyi. The sequence goes on along the minus strand of JARVZY010011694.1, from coordinate 7,945 downwards.
TGTAAAATTCCTCTCAAAAGTACCTAAAATGACAAAAGGAACGATTTAGGGCAATATTTGATCAAATAATCTCGACTTTGGCTTTAAATGACCCCCCAAAAGTGGTACACTTTTCGCTTCATCAATCGTCGACAGGTTGAAAGGATTCGATGTGGTTATTGGTAGAAATACTTGTTTGTTATAATTACCCGTTAGACGCAACTTGTATGAATTCATTTGTAAGAGTCTAGCCTCATTTTGCTTTTGGACACATGTTAATTTATTTGATATGTGACAATCATTTACCTTTTGTTCTTGTTAAACGTTTTGTTAATTGCTACAAATCTCGTTGAACGACCTAGACTTACCTTAGTCTATATTGCATACGAAATGGTATACTTGCCCATGTTATGTTTTTAGTCGATTAACCAGTATTTCTAGTATTATAAATTTAAGACTTGTAAAACACGCATCATATAGCAACATACCTCAACACGGCATATAAGCTATGTTAAGGAAATGCCTCAAAGTCTTCATTATCTACGGCGTAGAGTATTTTGTCTCTATACGCCCTAGTGCCTTGTTTTCCAGCATTTCTTTACCTTTACTTTCAAATTGATGCAATTTCCGCGTCTTTCCGTTCTACTGCTCATAAATGTCCTACTATTCAAATAGGAAGCAATTAGGTACCAAATCTTATATAAAAGCAGTAATAATGGGTAAAATACTATGTAATGATAATCAAAACACTATATAATTTGATGTTATCAACATGTCATACCCGTGTCTTTGAGTCGGCCCAACGTTCTTTTGACACGGCTATTCGTTCTGCTCTGAGCATATTGCCACTGCTTTTGGACATGGGTTTGGCGACTGACAATGGAGGCTCCCCATTATCTTTTGCATTTGGAGGGCTTGGTGTCAATTATGCGGGTGATGTTTTGAATTATGCTTTTCTTGCGTCACGATTGTAGTCTGTTGGCTTGCAAACTAAGCTTCTTCGCCATGATGGTATTGTAGCTTCTGGACCTACCTTTAATGATGCTTTGTATGTGTTTAATATGACTATGGAGTTTAACCTTTTTAGTAATTCCAAGTGAGATCGCTGCCCCCAAAATTATGAAAAAAATGACATATATATTTGACATAGGTTACTAAAATTGTAGAATACTTTTTCCTTATCTCCTAGACAGATGGCTTTAAGGAAATCTCAACTCAGAGATCACACTTGTGACTAGCTTAGGGCGGTTCTGATTTCAGGTTTGGTACATACAATGAACTATAAGACTTATCGTTGTGTGTTATGCTATCGGTTAGGTGATCCCTTATTTTATGTATTGAAACGACGCTCAACTTGCTCTCGGTTTTTGTTGTGGATATTTATGAAGACCATGTTGTATCGTGTGATGTTGTTATTGGTATTAAATATCGACATAATGTTGTCCGCGATTCCCTTGTCGACAGTTAAGTTGGTAAGGAAGTTGATATTAGGTTGGATGGTTGGCTAACAAACCCTTACGTCCAGCGGCATGTTACTTTAATCATGGGATGAAGGCTTGATGTGTGTGTGTATTTAAACGGGCTTGTGGAAAACTAGAAGGGGGGTTGAATAGTTTTAGCGTTTTAAAATCTTTTTAACTTGTTTAGTTAGCTTTGAAACTTTCCGTTTGATCAAAGATATATGCACAATCACAATATATATAACATGCAAGTAAAGGAAAGAAACGATCAAACCACAACACGAGTATTTATCGTGGTTCGGCTACAAGAACTCTTTTTCCTTGCCCTACGTCCACGCCCCGAGTATCCAACTCGAGAGTTTCTTTCACTAGTCAACAAGCTCCTTTCACCGGCGGAGAAAACCTTACACGTCGCTTATACTTTTACCGACACAAAGCTAGATGTCGAGTTCTTTTACAAGGGCACAACCACTCCCAACACTCTTTGTATTTTGAGGACTAAAATACTAACCACTCACTTCAGAATATACACAAACAAAAGACGCGTAAACAATACTAGTTTACACAATACTAAGCTACCAAGTCTTGCAACGTTGTGTTGGAAACTTGTAACTTTTAGACGACCTTGTGAGCTTCTTTGCTACAAAAGGAAACTTCACATATACAATGTTAAGGGGTTAGAAGAAAAGGATCAGTGTGTGTGTAAAATATGTGCTTAAGATGTTGGCCAAAAATCAAGTTATGGCTTGGTAATTATAGCACAACAAACTGTGGGCTCGGCGGATCAGGCGGAACCCTCATTTGGGTTCCGCCCGTGTACCCCCAGGGTACCGCCGGGTCTGCAGTAGGTTATTCAATAACTTCTTCAAACCAAACAAGGTCTTGTCTCATAACTCCTAGCAACCAAACAATGTCACATCACCTAAAGCAAGTCAAACATGATACTTGCAAGCAACATGAAAGCAAGTCAAACACATAACTTGCCATAAATACATAATGACAAAACTTGCCATAAATGTGATGTGACTATTTCTAATTTAAGAAATAAACTTGTGTTATGTTTTATGAAATGTAAAATGTAGCAAATGTCTAGTTTATGCAAGTCTTAAAAACTAAGATTATGTTTTGCTTAAAAACTAAAGTTTACATTTTGTCGTTAACAAAACTTAGCGAATATCGTAAAATATAAATAACGTTTTTAGGCGATATTTGTATTAACAATCTCCCCCTTTTTGTTGATGACAAAACATAAACTTTGTTTTTAAGTAATACGCGAAATCTTGGTTTTCAAGACTTAAAAAAAATATTAACCTTGTTTTACTTAAGAGACGAAAAGCATATCAAGTATTAAGGTTTAATATATTTCTCCCCCTTTTTGTCAAAACAAAAAGTAGAGTAGCGAGGCGGAATAATCGCCATGCTCCCCCTTGGTCGATACTCCCCCTAAATGGAGTACCAATATGGGAAACATGGATTTTGAGACCTACAAAAAAATGGTTAGTTGATGATATATATAGTCAAGTTTGTAGTTACCACACACATTGCAACCACAATGACAACACAACTTTGATCAATCAACATTGCACAAAGTAAGTAGAAAGAAATTTCATTCCAAGTAAAATTTTGACTTACCAAAGTCAAAAGACAAGAAATGTTGACTATTTTTCTACTTAATAACCAAAAAACTAAAAAAATGACCAAGAAAAAAAAATCCTACATTCCTAAATTGAGGCAAACGGCCTCCAAGGTTTGTCTAGGATTTGTTAGGGTGGGAAAGTGCATCCAAACGTTCAATGACATGTTGGAATGCAAACCGGGTTTCGTTTTGGAATTGGTGAACCAAGGTTTTTATGCTTTCACCCATTTGCTCACAATTTGAGCAAACATGGGGTTGGTTGGGTGAAAATGGGTTGGTTTTGGTTTCTTGGTTTAGGGGTTGGTTTGGTTTTGGTTCTTGTGTGGAGGATGGATTTGGTATTGAGTCAAGCAAGGTGGTTTGAAATTCCATTGCTTGATGAAGGTGGTTGTCTACCATGCTTTGTATTTCCTCATAAGAAGGAAAGAAAGACTCATAGGTTTGGGGTTGAGAAGGTGGTGGAGTTGGGTGATCATTGTGTTCAAAATTTGGTTCTCCATAAAGAGGACCATGGATTTCACGGTATATTGGGTGAAACAACAACGGTTTGGGTGGTTGGTACACTTGTTGTGGTGGTTGGGTAAGTTCAAGATCTTCATCAAGGTCAAGAATTGACCTTGGTGAGTGGTTTGCAAAAGGTGGTGGTTGGGTATGTCTTGGTGGAAGATCATTCAAATCTTGGACATACGGGTGTGGTGATGTTGGAGGAGACCCGAAAAGTTCCATAGGTTCAACTTTTGGGAATAGTGATGGTGATGGAGTCTTTGATGGTTGAGTTGGAGCACTTGGTGGAGTTGGGTCAATAGGTGATTTAGTAGGTGGTGGAGTGTGCTCATTTGGTTCATTTGGTGATGGAGTTGGAGATGCTAGGTTCAAAAAGTGTTCACTTTTGATGGGTGATGTGAATTCATCTGAAGATGAGGAGCTAAGGTTGATGGATTGGTTACACCAAAGTGGTTTTACACTTATCCGGGCGGTTCTCCGGATGGGTCGTGAGGGTTGAGAGGTGTTTGTTGACTTGGTCATGGTTAAAATGGTTTAAAGTTTCAGAATTGTGAGGGAGAAGGTGTGATTTGTTAGTGTTTAGGAAAGCTTAATTTATAGTGATGAAGGTTTGTGGGAAGGAGTGTTTGGATTTTATGTTAGTCCATACAAAAATGGTGGTTCCTAATGATTTGGAAAACTTAATTGTGGGTTGTCATGTCATGGAAGTCAATCCAATGAAAATGGTGAAGTAAGAAGACAAGTTTGCACTAAATGCTTAGTGGTTTTGGTGAGTTTGTTTGATGGAAAAATCTGAGGGATTTCAAGGAGCCTTTAAAAGGGATCCTTCCTTTATGTGTGAAGGAGACTTGAGGTGGTTATGGTGATTTTTGAATTTTGGCGGGAAATGGGTTTGGATGAGTTCTAAGGATTGCTAGGTACCTTAGTAAGCTAAACACATTGCAAGTAATGGATTTCTAGCTAAAAGGATTGGATATTGGTGTTTGGATGTTGAAATGTTGAAAAATAATAAAAATTCTACAGGCAACTGGCGGCACCCTGGGAATACACAGGCGGAACCCAAATCTAGGTTCCGTCTGGTCCGTTGGGCCAAACCTGGGTTACCCAGGTTTTGGACGGGCGGAACCCAAATTTGGGATCCGCCTGTTCCGCCAGAGCTGAAAAATGGGACAGAACGCGATTTAAACCCGCGAGACGATTTTCAAAATTTTCGAAAAGTCCTAAAACCAAAAATATAATTCATATCTGGTTAGGAAATGCAAAAATTAGACATGTAAACACTCATATTATAAGACTTTGATCGGGGGCTAGCGAAATTCACTAAACTTAGTGAAAATAAGATAATCATGAAATTTTGACAACTTGCCAAAAGTTGTCTTCCTGCAACATTGTTAGTTGAAACATGTTCCATAGTGTATTAAACATTGTACTAACACACAAATACATCACAAACATTGTTTAAAACTACCAAATTGTTTTAATAGCACCTTGTGCCAAACACTCCTAACACACCCGCACTCATTGTTTGTCGAGCTTCTTCTTCATTTTGCCAAGGAATCTCCCGAGGTTTTTGAACATCCCCTTTGTTTGCTTGAATTCTTCTGATTCATTTTCAATAATCGGAAGTTGGGATTGGTATTCTAGGGGTGGGAGCCTAGAGTTTGGCAAATTATCATCTTCACTCATTGAGGAAGAAGAAGAGGAGGTAGGTGGATGAGGGCGTTTTCCTTGGGCCTTGTACATTCTCTTATCACTAAGTGGGACAAAGGTATGTGGGATGAGATAGTAGTCAAGACAAAGACGGTTAGGAGTTGGTGGAATGGGTGAAATGAACCTAAAGAGACGGGTCAAGAGCATTCCATACGGCATAGCCGTTGTGCCATGCACGGGAATGTCGGCCATTCTCTTAGCTATGTGGTAGGCAAGATTGAAAGGTTGCCTAGTGGACAAAGAGTAGAGCATGTAGCATAGGCAAAGGTTGATATGGTCTCGGTTTCCTATGGTGCTTATAACATTGGCTCTAAGTACTTCCTCCCATTTCTTGAATTGGGGCAAAAGTTCATTAAGTTCCATTCCATATGGATCCTTTTCGACCTCATTTCCCCCACGGGTTCTCCAAGTTGTGGTTGTCCTAACAAAGAGGTGGTTACGAAGTACATCTTTAGACACAAGAGGGGTGTCATAAGGATGGTGACGGTCATCTAGGGTGTCAAGGGTTGAAAGGGAGTGCAAATCGGAGTAGAGGCAAGTACCTTGGTTTGGGACTCCTAGGATTTGAGCAAACTCTTCGAGAGTGAAGGAATAATGATGACCACTAATCCTAAATTTGACGGATATGAAATCATATTCTCCCGTGGAGAGGGTGACGGAGGCATAGAATTCTAAGATGAATCTAGGACAAATAGGCTCGTCAATAGTCAAAAGACACTCAAAATTGATTGCGGCAAATTCGTTATAAAGGTTTGTGCCTTCTAGGAAGGACGGGTCAATGGTTCTACCCTCATGGACATAGTGTTTTTCTAAGGCTTTGAAGATGTTGACTTGGTTTGGGGTAAGGCCTTTGGTTTTGTGGTGTTTTGGTAGGTACTTGATTGTGTCCTTGTGGTCGTAATGGGTTAGAGGAGGCATGATGATACCTAGAACAACAAAATTTTCACATTTTAGTTTAAGTAAACTACTTATTATAATGTGGATGTTCTAGTGTGTGCCTATATGAAAACTATGTGGAGGTGCGGTTATCTCGACTCATTTTGATGCATCAAAAACGTTTTATAATGCAAGTTTTGTTATAAAACAAAAGATAACCCAAACACTCCTAGTTCAATGTAGCTTCGTTTGAATGTACCCGAAAATACATATTAATTATGTATTCCCTTTAGCATTCAAGAGACATTATGCAAGTGATGTTTTGAACATAACGTTTTGATTTTGTATTCTCAATGTGAGACGAAAAAATATTTGTCCTACTTGTGAGAAATTTTTGCAAAAATTTGACATGGGGTGGTTTAGCAAGTATGTTTACACTAAGTAAGAATGCACTTCCTAACTATGGGAAACATGATCAGTTTTGTTAAACACCTAATTTTTATGCATGAGTTTGTTAAGTTTAATGCATAACCCCAAGTTTTTGTTTTTGTGCAAAAATAGAATTCCTAGACTCAGATCAGGATTGTAATCAAGTTAAGATACTTACAATGATGATGGATTAGAAATGTGATTGAATGGAAGACCAGAATTTCATGGGTATGGATGAGAGGAATGGTGAATAGTAACAGTTTTGGAAGTTGTGGTATGAGATAATGGGTGTTTTGTTTAATATAAACTAATATATTGATTCTGCAGGTCGACGGACACGGCGGATCCCAGAATTGGGTTCCGTCCGTTGTGTCTCAGGGTTCCGCCGACCCTGCTGAGAAAAAATGGTTATGGATTTGTTTTGATTTTTGTGATTTTTGTCTAATGTCCAGAACTATAGTGTAGGTTCCATGAGTCCTAAGCCTAGCCTAAGAAGGTTAAAAGGTTCACGTTTAAGGGGTTTGGTGAGGATGTCGGCTATGTTGTCTTCGGAAGAAACTTTCTCAATTGAGATATTTCCTTTTTGAACGTTGTCACGAAGGAAATGATGACGAATTTCAATATGTTTGGTACGGGCATGTTGAACCGGGTTTTTGCTGAGATCAATGGCACCTTTGTTGTCACAAAGAATTGTGATGTCGTTGAGTTGAATTCCGTAGTCGACAAGAGCTTGCTTCATCCAAAGAGCTTGTTGACATGCCTTTCCGGCCGAAACGTACTCGGCTTCCGTTGTTGAGATAGCAAGAGCCGTTTGCTTCTTAGAGAACCATGAGGTGAGACAATGTCCAACAAAAGTACAAATACCACTTGTGCTTTTTCTATCGACATAGTCACCGGCATGATCCGAGTCGGCATACACTATGGTGTCTATTCCCATTCCTTTGGGATACCATAATCCTAAATGTGTAGTGCCTTTAATATACCTAAAAATCCTTTTAACGGCTTCGAGATGGGTAGTCTTAGGATCTTCTTGAAAGCGAGCACATAGACAAACACTAAACATAATGTCGGGTCTACTAGCCGTTAGGTAAAGTAGACTGCCAATCATACCTCTATATTTAGTGCTATCTACGGATTCACTTTCCTCATCCTTGGTGAGTTTAGTTTCCGTGGACATGGGAGTTTTGATAGGTTTCGAATCTTCTAATCCAAATTTCTTAAGCATGTCCTTAATGTATTTAGATTGGTTAAAGAAGATACCATCTTCAAGTTGTTTAATTTGGAGTCCTAGGAAAAAGTTGAGTTCTCCCATCATACTCATTTCAAACTCGTCATGCATGATTTTTGAGAA
>JARVZY010011693.1:0-22550 GCA_030686995.1 Artemisia argyi | reverse complement strand
CAAAACTTCTCTTTTTTAATGTGAAAATTAGAAAACTATATATAGAAAAATGGGTCTGACGGCGTCAAGAATAAACTTGTGACGCCGTCACCTCGCCGCCAAAACTATTCTCGGACTGCCTTGATCTACTTTTGACGCCGTCAAGACTTAATCATTTCCAGGCCGTCATGACTTTTTACTCTTGACGCCCTACCTTCGTGACGCCGTCAAATCTGTACTGGGTCGTCATGGACTTCTGCTCTTGACGCCGTCAGAGAATTACTCTTGACGCCATCACCTACTGTTCCCAGCATGGAAAATTAAGACTTTGGCGTTTTCTTCACTTTTATGCTCCAAAAACGTCCGAATTGCTTCCTTTTCCAGATTTCTCTCCCAAAGTACCTAAAATCACAAAAGGAACGATTTAGGGCAATATTTGATCAAATAAATTCGAATTCGGGCTTAAATGACCCCCTTTTTCGCCTAATCAAAAATCTATTAGAAAACACCACCCGAGAAAAGGTATTTTTCTTGTGTGTATACATAATACGTATAAGACATGCCTGCTGTATTTGGATGTTCTCTAAGAAATATAACTTATATCTTTGCTCAACCATTTTGTTACAGGGCATGTGTGGGATTTAGCAACCCGAAAACACAATAATCAAATAATCATTCTCAAATCCACCACGTAACTTTATACAACCAAAACAATTAGAGCCAAAAGAAATTAATTTTTTTTAGCATATGAAATGATCACTAAAGTATTATATTTTATCTTTGACTTTTAATGAGGTTAGAGGAGGGGGAGGACACCGTACCGCAATAAGCTCAATTCTTAAGCCTTATGAGAAAATCGACTTTTTCAATATCAAATAAGCTCATAAGCTATATCTACTTAGTCTGTTGGTCTCTTCAAGTTTAGTTCTATCAAATAACCGACTTATTTCACTACCAAGACATAACCACTTTCATATAGCACATCCTAAAGTGGACGAATTCAATTCATATTTGGTTCAACATACATTTCATCAAACACTTTGTGGACACACAAAACACACATAAAGTAACAGATAGCTTTACGCAACAAACACCCACAAACAAAACAACCAATTTCTCATTCAAATTTCAAGGAATTTACCTTTATCGACAACAATGTGTGCTCTTCATTTTCTTCCCGATTTCTCTTTCAAACTTCTACATCACAAAATCGTATACAAATACAAAAGAACTGATAAACATATATTTTCACTAATTTTGAAATTCGAAAAAAAATAAATATGAAAGACTACCTTCTTAAGTGTGTCCAGAATGGAAAATATAACCTTTTGACTCAAAAATTTTGAAGTAGTCGATGAAGATAGATAGGCAATAATATATATGTGATGGATTTCAATACAACTGAAACTCACCTAAATTATTGGGTCGAATTCAAAGTTCTGAATCATAGTAGATTAATATGTAAAGCCTGCAAAATATAAAGTAAGAATACAATCAATTCAACCTATATCCAAATCATAACATGTAAAAAGAGAATAAAGATTTGCAAAAGTAGAGAATTATGAGATGGTGTAGTGATTATGAATCGGCAAAACTTTTGAACAATAATGTTGTTTTGATATGAAATTATGGTATGATGTTTAATCCGGTCAATGAGACATTAAATGACTAATTGTAACTGATTTTGGTCTTTTGGAAGGAGCGTGTAGAGGAAGATTGGACAAAGTAATGCTTTTTTTGAATGCGTTAATGACAGTTGACATTGAATAGGTTTTTTAGAAAAATAGTGCATTGAGTCTTTGTACATTTTGATTTAATTAGGCCACATCACTGAATTAATTTCAATTTTAATGCAGCGTGCTTAGCCGACTTGTAAAAAACCTTTGTTTATTAGATAAAATAGATTGTAATATTGGGTGTAGGGGTGTTTTTAATGCTATTAATGTAGAATTTTAAGGAAAGTGGTCTGAATTTCGATTCATGCTAGTTTTTGTTGTACACAATACTTTGGTTGTTGTAGTTATGAAAATTGCTTGCTTTAAAGTGTTGTAAACCATGCATCATTTTGTGTACATCTGATTTTTTTGGAGAGAGAATCCTTCCTCCATTATAAGTAGTATAAATATAGATTACACTATTACTAATCATCTATTTATGGTGAATTATTGTAGAAAACCTAAAATTCTATTGAACCATAACCCCACAACAAGACTTGATACATCTAATAAGAGATATTCACACACTTTGTATTAGGAGATCGAACCACTTCATTAGAATGTCCCACATAAAACTTTCTTAGGCTATGTTTAACACACAAAATTGTTGAGAGATTATGCTTATTTTTTTAAAAAAAAAAGTTATTTAAAAAATAATTTTTGTTTGGCGAACATAACTTATAAGAGATTCTAAAAAAAATAATTTTCCACTATCCTCAATATTGTCCGAGGTATATCCGACTAATTCTCTAACTCTTATTCCAAGAGACTTTGTGTTTCTTAAACAACGACCCGGTTATATGATTTTACTTAATTTTAGTGTTTTCATGAATGGAGTCATAAGACCCGGGCGCTTTTCTCGAATATTTACAAATCGATGAATATATGTCACATAGATTTTTTAGATACTTTTATGAATGCATAATTAGTTTATACCGAATGAGTACATGGGAAAACAAACGTATGACAACATCCAATATATATGAAACATGCACAGAGATTTAATAAACACAAGAGTGTCTTTGTTCTTGCTTGGATCTTGGCCGAACACAGGGAGAGAGGGAAGGGGTGGGGCAAAAATATTAGAGTTTGATTAACTAAAACTCTAATTCCTAGTTAACGGTATTTAATTATTTATAATACCTTAAATGATATCTTTTATACTTATAAACGATAATTGCTAAAATAAAAAAGATGTGAGATTATGTAATAATATACTTATCTTTTTACTAAGTAATCAACCAAGCTCAAGCTTATACACACCCCATAGGGGCGAACGAACTAAGGAGGCCCAGATTCGATTCCATCTGGTCCTTTGGTTCAAGCCCATTACTTCGTTAATCAGTCCAACTGATTAAGTCCAATCATGTTTTCTATTCAATAGATCATTTATGCATTTATGATAAATACATAAAACTGAAGTCTCGTGTTATTGTGTATGAGCACATGGTCTCATATATTAATGGCAGTATTTAATTATGCTATATCATAAATATAATCTTACACTTTTACCCTCAACTCCTTATTTATTTACATTTCAAGTTATGTTCTTTATAACTTATTAAAAGAACCCTGTTAATTTAATCCTATCAACCATCACATATATTATTTTCATAATAAATATTCCTTTCCATTTGTGATGCATCAGTGCGACCTTTTATGTCTTACTTATCGGTCTTATTCTCACATGCTTTAATTATTCTTATATTTACACCTATTCTTTTATAATAATTTTTTATTTTTTATTTATTTTATTTTATTTATTTATTTTTTTTTGTAACGTTTTAGTCTTTCAGGGTTGTGTCTTTCGTTATTCATGGTTCGTGGCTCCAACCACAGATTCTTAGGGTTATTGTTTGCTTCTGTAAACTATTTCAAGGTCATCAGGTCAAGATGTTTTTCAGGCTATAGTGCTTTATATATATAGGTGTAAGTGTCCGATCTTTCATGTTCAAGCTTGTTTTCTAGGACTTGTTTCATGACAACGTCATTTTTCAGCAAGAGATTAATATTGGGTGGTTCTGTTCAGAAAGTATATTAGGTTCAAATCATTCTATAACATACAAGGGCCTTTTTTTTTCTTTTTTTTTTAAAGCAAACAAGGCACAAAAGGCCATACTATACACGAAGCAAGGCCAATGTTTATGGGACATGTTTATCAAGGTTCGTAAGGTGGTTGATATATGTAAGGGAAGTAGTTGTGGAAGGGTTTGGGTTGTGCTTCTTGTTCGTGATGCAAGTGGTGGTTCAAAAAATATTGTATTAGCAATAGTGAAGGTAAACAAGGGTGACAGTCATTTTAGTTTTGTGGTGTTACAATGTGGTGTAATATTTCGTTAACCGTGCCACTACATCTTTTGATAGTGAAGTCAAAATTATTTTCTTTTAGATTTTGACGGGTTTTGTTTGTGTCGTGAGAGTTGTGGTTAGGACGTGGATAGTTGTCAATTGTTTTCATGTTGGTTCATTAGGTGATCATTGTTAGCGGCTAGTTGTATACTTGGTTTTCAATAGAGGGGGCCAGTCTTCTTGATTATTGGTTGTTCACAGCTGACTAAGGTTGTTTTAATTACAGAGTCGTTGTAGTCTCATGGTCGCTTTGGTCGTAGTTAAAGAAGCATAGATGGGAGCCTGAGCCTGGGCTTAGGCCGACCCTAAAAATCCTAAAAAATCCTGGCCCATAAAAGCCCGGCTAGAAGCTCGGTCTGGCCTAGCAGGCCTAAATGGTCCTTATATTTTTCACAAAAGCGGTTTGACCTGAGCTAAGCCCAAAGCCCGAAAAACCTTCCAAAAAGCCCAGGCTTTTAAAAAGCTCGAAAAAACCCGCCAAAGAGCCTAAAAAGGCTCACCGAAAAGACTGAAAGCCTAGAATTTTGTTGTTAAAGAGCTTTTATTTTTCAATTAATGTGTTTCTTTATACTTGGTAACTTTGTTTTGTTATTTTTTATTAATATATTTACAAATGTTGATCAAATATTTTCATATATAAAAAGTATTATATTATTGCAAAATATGTAAAAAGAGCCTGAAAAAGCCCTGTCCGGACCATTTGGGCCGAAATAGGCCTATTATTTTTGGTTAGGGCCCGGGCTTTCTTTAACTATAAAAGCTCAGTCTTTTTTTTGACCTGGTCCAAGCCCGGCATGACTCGAGCTTTCTGCACCTCTAGTCTTGGTACTCAAGTCACTGGTCAAATTATTTTGTAATGTCATTCTAGCTCCTAACAGTTTATTAGGTCTTACCAATTTTTATATTTAATGCCTTTCAAAATAATAATAACAAATTCATGACAATAAGACAGATGGAAAAAAGTGAGAAAAAAATGAAAAACAAGTTATATTCATCCAAATAGTCTAATATCACACTAGGAGCATTTTTTTTATTTTTTTAACGGCAAAATTTATTAAGACAACTAGTAAGGAGCTAGAAATTACAAAGAAACAAGATAAGGATTTTTTAGCTAATCAATCAAACTAAATGAAACTTTACATCTAAACCGACACCAATAAAAAGAACGAGACACCACATCTTCAAAAATCATCGTCTTTAAAGGATTCTTCGAACCAAAAATTATCTTCTTGCGAAAAGACCAAATGTGCCACCACATAACATAGCAAACTCCTTCAAGGGCCTATTTGTACTTAATGGAGAAACGAAGATTCACAATCCAAACTAACCATTCTTCATAAGAGACTATTTCCATGTAACTAATATCCCACCAACGAGAGATCTTATGAAAAATGTCTCTAGCTATGTGGCAAGTAAAGAATAGATGACTAGCCGATTCCACCGCATTATCACACATAGGACATATAATAAAATCAACATCCATACCTCTTCGAGAGATATTAGTTCTAGTTGGTAAGCAATCTAACCTCACTTTCCAAGCATGAACGTTAACCTTGATAGGAACAGCTTTAATCTAACGAGTCTTAGCAGCCACCTCCGGTAACATTTTATCATCAGTCAACTTCCCTAACCGAAGCAATAGAGAATTCTCCCAAACCCTCCAAAGACCAAACCCACCTATCCCTCATATTAAAAAGAGAAATGCCCTCTACCTTCACCATCAACACTATAAACTGGTCTTGTTCAGCGCCACCCCTAGGGACTCGACAAAAAGAAAGATCCAAGCTCAAATGCGACAACTTCGAAGCAACATCAACACACTTACATGACACTAAAGCGTACATTCTAGGATACATATGTTTAAACGCAATGTCCTCTAGCCATACATCCTCCCAAAAAGATGTATTCTCCCCATTGCCCAGCTTTATTTTAATGTAGTTAACTACATCAATACCTTGTTTCTTCAACAGGTCCATCTCATTTACATCTAACCATATAGATGGATAAGTAGACTTCGTATTCTTTCTCATTTTTCCATCATCTCCATGAATCGGTTTAATCACCCTCACCCATAACGATGAACTTTGGGTAAGAAACTGCCACACCCCTTTAAACATAAGGGCTCTATTCAACGCATATAGACTTGAGACTCCAAAGCCACCTTTCTCTTTAGAAACCAACACAGTTTTCCATTTCACCCATGATGGCTTTTTACCATATAGATAATTTTCATTGAAAAAATGACAACGAATCGATTCATAAGCATTGTAACACCCTTATAGGAACTTTAAAAATTGACATATGATAAACACGCATTGAGCCTAAGACCGACATAAGAAGCGTTCACCTTCCTCCTATGGATAGAATCTTCATCTTCCATTTTGAAAGACGAACAATCACACGTTTAACAATATCATTCCATATTGAATGCGAGACATAAGCCCACCCACTTTCGACCCTAAGTAAGAAAGGAGTTTTAAGAAGAAGATAACCAATCTTGGAAGCTACTTGGTCGACTTTATCCTCCTCCACAGAAATCCCCATAATTTTTCTTTTGCTCATGTTGATACGCATTCCCGATGCATAATAGAAGCAATCCAGCACATGAACAATAACGTCGATATTATAATAACTCCACTGTCCGACAAAGACCGCATCATCAGCATAAAACATATGAGAAAGTTGTAACAAAGGACCTAATGTAATACCTTTATACATACTTGCATCCACCACTCTTTGAAACAAAATATGGAAACTGTTAATACAAATAATGTCAAAAAAGTTATTCGCATTATTCGGTCTTCTCGTATTTTGATAATCACAAAATATAAAGACATGTTACGTAAACTTACGGTTTATAAGTTTTTAATCGAGAAAACTCGTTACTTCTATGTAGGTGCTTCAACATCACTTCAGGTGTGAACAAACTTTATACCGTCATTAGTTAAGTGATCAAAGACTTTTATTTTCTCCTAAACTTACATTTTTAAGTTTGACAAAAACATATTAACAAAAGTATTTTTGTGTTTTTAAAGAAATGTTTTATTAAGAAAATAAATTCAAATTCAAACATTACAACAGCTAGTTTTCCCTCCAACCTTCACCAGATAGTTTTTCACCACGTCTGGACAAAAATGGGAGCGTTTGTCGGGGCGGTCCCGTAAAGGGGTCGATGGTCCCTTAGTGATAAAGGACCGTCGCCTATTTAAGGGACCGTCTGCTCCTTTTTGTCAACTATAAATACTGGACTGTTTTTCTTTCAGAACAAGACTTTTCACACACACAAAACCTTTTGGTCTTTGTTCCTTTTATTCTTTGATCACTATAACATGTTGGTATATGTTTATAAGTGATTTTCTCTTCCGTCAAGTGCAAGAGAAGAACTCTCGACAACTATGAAGATTCAAGATGTTATAGGTGTCCACACACAAACATAACATGTGTTACGTGATAGGATTGATATCATTTTTTTCCGACTTGTGTGTGAGTCGAGGATGGGGTATAAACTTGGATGGTGATGTAATTCCAATTACTGTATTTGTGTGAGCTTGGATGGTGATGTAGTTCTAAGAAGTCTTGTAACTAGATTAGTTCATATATTTATTGTGAGGAGAGTGATGTCCTAAAGTGTAGGTTAGGATTTGTTATGTCATTATGTAAAGACTTGGATCGGGGATGATCAAGTGTGATATGTATGTAAAGACTTGATTCGGGTGAAGAATCAAGTGAGTCGTATGCGTGAAGGCTTGGTTCGGGTGAAGAACCAAGTATGTCTAACAAGTGAAGACTTGGATCGGGTGAAGATTCAAGATGGACAAGAGTGCTTGTTCGTGTGGCCACATGGGCCTTTGGGATAGATTGGTTCTAGCTATGATTAGAACTCGACATTATGCTTAGTGTCGTTAAGCCTTGTGTAAGCATGTGTATGGATTGCTCCGCCTGAAGGAGTGTGTTGATATAGTGATTGATAACTCTCGAGTGTGGTACTTGGGGAGTGGAGTAGGACGGAGAGTGAGCTTCGTGCCGAACCACTATAAATCGCCGCGTCTCTTGGTTGTGCTCTTTCTTTACTCTTTACTTTACTTTCTTATTTATGTTTGTTAGCAACCATATTGATATCACATAACTAGTAAGATTCAACATGTTTGTTAATGAAAAATAACCGGACCTAAAACGGCGAAATAATTTAGAAAATTAAAAAGAATCGGTGAAACTATTCAACCCCCCCCCCCCCTTCTAGTTTCTACAGAAACTATCCAGGAGCAAAATAAACAAGAAAGCAGATAACGTGTCACCCTGTTTAAGACCCTTATAAAACAGAAATTCCTCTATAGGGCTACCGTTAACAATAATCGAACCTCTTGAAGAACTAAGGCAGCTTTGAATCCAAACACCACCTTTCTCCAAAACCAAACTTTTTCAGAACGTCATCCAAAAAATCCCACCGAACCGAATCATACGCCTTCTCAAAATCTACCTTAAAGATCAAAGACTGTTTCTTCTTCGACTTGCACCATTAGAAAAGTTCATTTAATATAAAAGGGCCATCGAGGATTTGTCTATCCGCAACGAAATCTGATTGAACCTCGTTAACAATATCCCCCAAAACAACCACTAGCCAATTAGCCAATATATCTTAGCAATGATTTTATACAAGCTCCCAATTAAGCTAACATGTCTAACATCTTTAACCATTTTAGCATCATGAATTTTTGAAATCAAAGCAATGAAAGACGAATTACCACACTTAAGAAAGAGCCCTTGATGAAAAAAATAAGTCACAACATTTACCACATCATTTTCAATAACTTTCCAAAAACAACGATAAAAACCTAACGTGAATCCGTTCGGCCCAGGGGATTATCTATCCCGCAATCCCAAACCGCCATTTTTATCTCCTCTTTGGTCACTTTAATTTCCAATTCGGATTGTTGATCAGAAGACAATGTCTTCGGAAAATTCATATTTAAGTGAATGCGAGTCTCCTCAAGTTTATTAAACTTTTTTTTTTTTTTTTTTTTTTTTTTTTTTTTTTTTTTTTTTTTTTGGAATGAGATAAGAACTCTCGCTTCACCAGTCAAGGATCACCAATCCAAGTACCATATGCCAAAACGCCTCGTATAGTAGATCGATTCCTCATATACCAAGCAAGGATCATCGCATTTTTTGGAACTCTATGAGATATTTCAAAATGAAGCTCCTAAAACAAAATTACATAAAAATGTTTCCTTTTAGGGAATATCACGAAAAGTGTTGAACATTGTAAGTAATTTTTCTTCAAGAAATTATATAAACTAGAAGGCATACACCCCTGGCAGTCTATAGTTTTGATAAAATCAGTCGCGTCGATTTTGTGTCTGTGTGTGTTTTTGTTTTGAGTTTATGTGTTGTGTGTGGTTTAATATGATGTCGGTATATATGTTTTATCTTTCCTAACGCCATCTCTTTATTTTATTTGTTTTGCTTAATATTAGCTATATCTTATACTTAGAAGAGTTTATATTAAGTTTAGAGAGTATTAGGAAAAGAAATACAAAGTTTAGAAAGTTGGAGTCACATAGATGAGTAGTAGAACAAAACATAAATGTGGTGTTTGAATTGTGGTGTAGCCAAGGAGATTTAAGAGCAGTTCAGTAAAATTGTTTTTCTCAATTGTGAGTTTTTAAGTGAAATGGTTTTCGCCTTATATGTGCTAGAGATAGAGATAAAAATACTGTAATAAATTTCTAAACATAAACATTTTATAAAAACATCCTTATAATTCCATAATTCTGATGTCATATCATTTGTATATTTGTGTGAAGTATACATAGCCCAATGAATATGTTACATATCAGTATACTACAAATAAAATAAGTTATATGGAACACGCATGTACAATTGTTTCTATCTATACTACTATATAAAACTTTTAAGACTTTCTAATAAAAAAGTCTTCTAAAAAATTAAGACCAAAAATATTTCTTTAATAGGAAATTAACAAGCCATTAGCGAATGGGGTTAGATTGTCTGAATTTAATTTAAGTGTCTTAAAGAGCCAAATTTTCGTAACATATATCTTCCACTAAACATGTTTTCTATTAAAAAAAAGAAAAAAGAAAAAAAAAATAATAACCCAAGACCCAACTACAAAATCACTGCCATCAATTATTTACACAACCATATCAAACAACAACTCCAATATAATCCTATCTCCCACCCTCCAACACAGTCAACATCACTCCCCAACTCATACAAGACTCGGAAATTTAAAAGAACAAACAAATAACTCAGACTTTGTATTATGTACAAATTGTTTTATTAGATCAATACCAAAAAGCTATCATCGATCTATAAAAAACATTGCTTCTTTATTATATATTCGAAAACTTTAAAGATAGAGCAAAAACAATCATGTTTCACTCTTTCTTTCTTTCAGCTTAACAAGATCCAAAATGAAAACGAAAAACAAACACATATAAAACCTTACCCGATACCTCATCTTGAGATCTTGAAGCCGAAAAGAAGACATACGGAAGCTATGACTGGTATTTACATGGTTCTTTTATTGATAAAAAGGATAAATAAGTTGTCTATATTGTTTGGTTTTGGGTAGAACATTAAAAGGGCCGATTATTATTATTATTATTATTATTATTATTATTATTATTATTATTATTATTATTATTATTATTACGAACTCAAAGAATGGAGAGGGGAGATCTTGAACGGAAGCACAAGAATAAGCAAGGGCTTACGCCTTATAAGCTCTTTTTTAGTACAACTTTTTTGTAAGGTCTAAGGAAGAAAGTATGTGTAGGTTGACTGAGTTTGTTTTTCAGATGGAGGGATAAGGTTGAAGGTGATGTGGCTGCAAGAATGATAGTTGCGGTATGGTTGCGTGGGAATAAAATTAGGTGGTGCGTTATTAGGGTAATGTGACTAGGGTTGTGAAGTGTGATATATCAAGTGCTCTAAATAGGTAATATTTAGGGTTAGTTTAGTTAATTTTCATGTGTTGTGTATTTCGCTTGATTGTTTGGGCACAAGATGTGGTCAAGCAGAAATCTGGACTTATATGTTGACTATTTGAATTTTTGAAATAAAGGGATTATCCGAAAATTGTTGTGTTATAAAAATTAAGGTGACTGGGTTATATTTTCGGCTAATTATTGGACTTTTTACGAGGTTAATTATTTACATGGCTAGTCGTGGAAATTTAATCGACAATGTGACTACGGGGATAATTTGTATTACTTATTTGAGACTGAAGTTGGATTTCACAAGTGTGTGCTTAGTATCTCAAAAGTCTCATTGTTGGTTGGATGCATGACTTTTGGAGATCCTTGTTTGAGCTTTTAACCGATAGAGTGATCAAGACTTTTCTATAATATATTATAAAGCATTTGAGACTTTATATTTAAATTTTAAGACAATTAATTATGTAGACGTTATACTTTTGAAAAACATATATATACTACGTTATAAAGTATTGGGACATGCTAAATAAGAAAGGTTTAAAATGAAAAACATTTTCTCGCTACAAAATAGTTACCAGACACCCACAATCGCGTTGCACGAGTACCCTTCTAGTCAACATAATGTGTGTTAATTAAAAAAAAATCCAAAATTGTGAGGTTTTAATTACGGATCATCAAGAAAATAAAGAATTTGTAGGATAAGTCTCCAAGTGTTGAGATTAATATAGAAATCATATTTGTCATAGATCTAAATAACCAATTTTAGCTATTAATTTTTTTTATCTAAAGTAATGAAACATCATTTTTTACCTTTATTTTTAAAACAAAATATCTTGCTAACAGTAAATCTTCTGCTGCAAAAAATACACAATCGCGACGAGAATTAAATTATATATCTATAGATATGCACTTATTATTTTATTTTTTTATTTTGACGATTTTTTTTTCAAAATTTTCGCCCAGAAAAATCAAATATGTTTTGTAAAAATCACATGTAATTTTTACAAATCACATGTGATTCTTACATTTCTGGGCGGAAATTTTGAAAAAAAAAATGTCGAAAGTATATTGAAGAACATATCTATAGAAAAGATAATTTAATTATCGTCGCGATGATATATTTTTTTCGCGTAACGATTAACTATTTGTGAGATATTTAATTTAAAAAAAAGTGTGAAAGTTTATTGTTTTGGTTTTGATAAAAAAACTGATGACCAAGATTTGTTCATTCAATTTATAACAAATATAAGATATATATTAAACGTTTGCCAACCCTTCGTTTCGTATAGTCTCTGGTCAATCTTAATTGAACAAAAAATGATTATCACATGATGATAAAAATTAAATGCAAACATAATAAATAGACTCATTAATTTTACAAATTAAATAAGCAAGTTATAGGTTCACTTATTTTGACATTTGAAGTTCGAATGCAAAGAATAAAAGGGTTAAAAAAGGAAAGCAAAGAATGGGTCCCAACAGTTTCCGTTAGGAATATGGTCTTTCCTGCCGTCATGATTTAAACCCTCATTTAACTTAACGGATTCCGTTAAAAAGCTTATAAATATTTCCCCTACACAAACACAAACATAAAAAACACACACATTTTCACTCTCTCTCTCTCACAGACAAACATCGTGTAGTTACAACAAGTGAAGTGTTTAAAATGAATGCGTGAAACTAAAGTCACAAACACAAAATCTTTGTCACACCTTGTGTTTTTTCAAGATTTAATACACAGCTTTTAACTGGTTCAAAAAAAATGGGAAACAAAGACAACATTTCTTCTTCTTCTTCAACTATTTCTTGTGGTACTCCACAGCAAACAAAGATCGACAAAAACCGCGTAGATGATGTTCTTCGTCTCCTCAAGAAAGCTTCTCCCCTCACTATCAAACAGGTACCTTTTGTTTTGTTTTGTTTTTTAAATGTGTATAGTTTATTTATACAAATTTTTGTTAGTAAGCCCATGTTGATAGTTAATGATTTTTTTTTCAGGAGAAGTTTTGCAATGAAGCATGTGTAGGGAGATTTCTGAAAGCAAAAGGAGATAGTGTGAAGAAAGCTGCTAAGCAACTTCGAGCTTGTTTGTCATGGAGAGAAAATCTTGGTGTTGGTATGTTTTCTCTTTTTGCTGCCATGTAAAATTTGTCAATCAATGAACATGTAAAATTAAAGTTGGTAGTATAACTTAGAGAACAAGCTCTGAATATGCTAGTAGAATCTGTTACAAACTTTTTGTAAGAAATGTAACTAAAGTTGAAATTGCTAAAGAGAATATGATGATTTCTATGTTAAGAAATAAAGCTTTTTTGTTAATTGTTGGTGTGTAATTTGTTATGCTGTGTTTATTTCTTGATTAGTCATTACTAGTGTTCGATACGATAAGTCTATTTATAAGTCTTTCTAGTTTTATACTACTAAAATAAGTATACTCGTTATTGTTAGCATATAACTTGTGACAAATTGTTTAAACTGAAAAAAAAGATGTAATTTCAAAAATGAATTATTAAAGTTATTTTTACGAAAATTAAATCATACGTGGAAATTTGAACTTACAAAAAGTTGATGTTGTTGGTAAAAGAAATTTCAGATAAAATCACAACTATAGCAATAGCAATGTACTATGCAAAGAAATTCATCATGTGCTTGTGATTAAAATATCATTACACATGATTTGTAATTATGTCTCTGCAAAAGTAAATATTTACTTTATCTAACCCATGGGAATGGTTTAGCATATATTTTGATTTGAATCTCACCTTTTTATACATGCTTCTTTCGAAATGATAGACTACTATTTGTTCAAGCTAAACTACCTGTGACATACCAACAGAATCTTGCTTTTTTGGCTTTGAATTACTTGCTCTATTAAAGTACTCAAAATACTCTCATGATTAAAGTAATTTATCCAAAAAGTAAATAAAATTCACTTTCTCTTTTAACTTGTAATATATGTTTTTTGTTTTGTCTCTAATGCTGGATTTTGAATACCAGATCACCTAATCGCTGATGAGTTTTCCGGTGAGATAGCCGATGGCATGGCTTATGTTGCGGGTCATGACGACCAATCTCGACCAGTCGTGGTATGATTTTACATCATGTTTAGTAACTTGCATATATTTTTTTTTTATCCAAAGATAAAAATAGTCTAAAATTGAAATTTCTCTCCCCTAATGATTATTTCCTCATGATATTGTCTTAGATTTTCCGAATCAAGCAAGATTATCTCAAATTTCGGTCACAGAAACAGTAAGTTATTACTCCAAATCATTCTTAACATATAACATCATTTAGAACTAGGTTGAATATTGTCTATCGCATGTTATTATAAGAAAATGTTAAATCTCGATCATATGTAGTTTAGATGTGGTCCTCACACTTGGCATTGTGTATACTGTGTTTTCCTTATTTTTATGTTTTCCATGACGTGTATAGTCTTTCATCATTTGAAAATCATTCCATAAAACACACGAACGAAATGTTAGAGCTAGTCTTGTACTTCAAAAAAACACAAGTAACGAAATAAAAATATGACATATTTTATTACAATAATAGAAAGTTCAATAAGATTTGTAATGTCTTACGTTGAGAAATAAGGCATACATCTTTGCTAAACAATGAATAACGGGTAAGTGGGTAACATAGTAGTGAATTCAAAAAGATAATCATTTGTGATTGACTTATAAAGTAAACCAATCCGTGACTAAAATGACAATAAATAACAACAGGAAAAGGTGAAAGAAAATTTGCATGTCACACTGAGATTCTCTCTCTACTTATATTAAATTATGCATACACATAATATGTGTGTTAGTAATATCATTTGTTTTAATGTATAGGTACACCCGTTTGTTGGTTTTCACTTTGGAGGTTGCAGTTCAAACAATGGCAAAATCTGTCAACCAGTTAGTTGTCTTATTTGATGCAAGTAAGTCTTTACATTTGAATAAATACACTTACTATTTGACAATTGTTACATTTTTTTTTTAAACTAGATTCCCACAACTCAATATTTAAATACTATACTTCTCGATAGGTCAAACATATAACAACTTTCAACAACATTATTCTACAGTGCTACTTTTAAATTTAACAAAATACTGTATCAAAATATTTGATAGAGTGAGATAATAAGTGAGGGTAAATATGTAAATGACAAAGGTCACAAAACATGTGTGTTATGTCAAGATAAGCTTTACGTCAGTTGGATGTTGGAAATTAATGTACATTCTTCCAACGTTGTCCTTCCCCAAAACACTCTTTTTTCTCCAGTCTGAAATGCTACTTTGTCACAGTATTATACATCACGCCCTGATTTTTATATAAATTCTTTTGTTGTTAAACACTTCTCTAATTGGTTATAAGTCACGCCTAATGACATATTTAATGTGTGATTAAATGTACTAACTTTGATAGCGATTTATGTGTCTGAAATCCGGCAACCTTTCTCAGACTTGTTTCAGAAATTGTCTCAAGTTGACATTTTTGTGTCATCCTTGTTTATTCCTTTACTTTGGCAAAAAAAAAAAAAAAAGTTTATACATTTTTAGTAGTAAATGATATTCTTTTCTAGCTAGTCTAATGTAGGGGTGATCATCGGTCGGAAACCGGACCGGACCGGCCAAGACCGGACCGGACCGAAGACCGAGAACCGTAATTTATGAGGACCGAGACCGGACCGATGTGTACTCGGTCCGGTTTGGTCCGGTCTCGGTCCGGTCCAAATGGCATGGTTTTGGCATGATTTTTCGGGTTTTTTGTCGGTCCGGACCGGACCGGACCGGACCGACCGGACCGAGGACCAAAATAGCCAAAAAACTTAGACCGAGGACCGGACCGAATGTGGTCGGTCCGGTCTGGTCCGGTCCGGTCGGTTTTGTCGGTCGGTCCGGTCCATCCGGTCCATTTGAGCACCCTTAGTCTAATGTATAATCTTGAATCAACTTGGATACATATATGGCAAAACCAAATAAGGGTCGTAAAAAGAGCTAGCATTATCTGAGTATACAAGTGACTTCACTTGTCACTTGCCAAAAATAATCATTTTAAAGTCAACCACTTTTCTTGGTGGCCATTAACAACATTGTTGACTATAGCTATCATGGATACTTGGTCCCAGGACAACGTTAATAAGGACAACGCTAATGTATCAGAATCCATCAAGCTTTTTTTCCTACACTTTTTCTTTTTATTTCAAAATTTCAAACTTCTACTATTTCAAATGTGTTACCTTCTAGATTATAGTAGTTATATGGACAATTATCATTGACCTTATTCATATTTGTTCTAGCTAGTAGTAATAGTTTACTAGTATTACATTACAGTATCCTTTAGTTAAACTGATTACAAAAATGGTTGTAGTATTACATTCTGCAGTTCGAAACAGAATTTAAACCTTTTCATAAAAACAAAATAAGATGTACTAATGGTAAGAAAAATGGCAGGCTTTTTCAGGTCAGCATCAGGGTTTATGAACATATTGGTGGCAGCACTGAAGACGATAGGGGAACACTATCCTGGTCGTTTACACAAGGCTTTTATCATTGATCCTCCTTCTCTCTTTCCATATCTTTGGAAGGTAATTAATCACAATCTAACTTCATTAAATGGACCTCAACAATTGTTTATGATTTATTTTTTGTTTTTAAGCTATTAACATAAAAAGTATATATATGATGTTAATATGTAGGGTGTCAAGGCATTTATCGAGTTATCAAGTATCACAACAATGGTATCGTCGCTCGATTTTGATGACTTTCCAGACTTCAATCACTTCACATCATACCCACGAGCCGCGTCCCTTAGATTTAATCCTTCATCCGTGCCATCCAAGGGGAAAGTTGGTGCTTGCTCGTCTTCACGGTTTTCCTTCACTGTTTCACACCATTTCGACTCGCTCAAACCTTGGTATCTCACTTTAGGCGATAAATCATCGTTCAAAGTGGGTCCCACATCCACCCCGGTCCTAGGACCCGCTCTCATATCGCCTGTTAACGCCCGATCCTACTCATTTGCATCACCAACCGCCAGAAACATGAACACAATGAGAAAAGACTTTTTTCCATCAACCCCTTTACCACAAAAAACACAAGTGATGGATCACGCGACCATCAATCACCCGCGAACTCCTAAACCGTCATTCCTACACTCACCAGCCCTCTTCTTCAAAAAGGAATGCCATGTAAGCAAAAGCGAAAAGGGTCGTGAATCTTTCCTACCATTTTTGAGATTCTATAGACGACCATATGATGAAATGATCTATCGATCAAAAATGAAACCTCCACTAGGAGGCCTAATCTCGATCGTATCCCCTCAAATCAGACGTCGTCACATGTCCGTCTCTCAACGGTTTTGATAGATCATCAGAAGTTAAAGGAGTACGTACATATCAAATGTTACATGGACATCGACATTAACATTTACATTTACAATATTAAGTTTTGTGAAATTTTCGCACGGGTGGTAATAATTAATTTTTATATATTTGAGCTAAGTTTCTATGTGACAAGGCACATTAATGTTGCTTTGATATATGTTTTGTGCATTGATTGTGTTACAAATGTTATGCTAAAAAAAGGTAGACGACGTGCAAAGTGGGATGTGAAATAGTGTGCAAAATATATGATATTATGTTATGTGGAATGGCAAAATGCATGGTACATAGCGTGGTCGAAACGGTGAACACATGCATTGGAAAGTGTTTCATGCTTCCATATAAATAATTCATTCAACAAGACAAAAGTCAATTTGTTTTCTTTGTATTTTCCTTTGTTTTTTACTCCGTATTATTTGGTTTTCTTTTAGTCTTATGAATAGTTAATTACAATCTCAAGTTCAAATCTAACATCAAAATGTTATGCAAATCTTTAGTTTCATGAACATATAAGTTCACAAATACCTAATTAACTAAGATTTGGGTTACTAAAATGTTACGAGTTAGACGGCATTATTACCTTAATAACATTATCAAGTTGTAATATACTATTCATCAACAATCAACAGTAGATTTTGAAAGATATTTTAGAACACTCTTCAAGTTTTATGAAACAAAAAGTGAACCTTTAAATATTTTAACACCATTTAAATTTAAATTGTAGTGGAAAGAACAATGCTTAGCGGAGATATGTTTGGTTCATCTTATGAACCGGCAGCCTCTATATGTTACGTCCCAAAAACGACACTATAAATTTTTTCGAAAATACACACTTTAAACCTCTTTACAAAGAAACTATAAGAAATAAGAACATACGACAATTGACCTTTTGTTTCTGATCAAAGGAGTATTTTTTAGAGTGATATATCAAGACCCAAGGTTGGAAACTCAAAGCACGAATGAGATACAAACATTCTGTTAACAGACATTAATGCTCCGCATCTATATTTTAGATGCTCCGTATCTATGATGCTCCGCATCTATATTTTAGATACTACATATCTATGATGCTCTGCATCTATATTTTAGATACTCCGTATCTATGATGCTCCGCATCTATATTTTAGATGCTCCGCATCTATGATCAGATACAATAGTTTTGCAAAATCACTGCAGAACTGCAGTAAAACATAAAAACTCAACCAAAACACAAACTAACTTATTATAACTAGTACAAACACTTCTTTTATATCTGAAAATCGACCATATATCACTTGACATAATCTAACCCATGTCAATGGGTCAAAATGGGTAAAATGGCACCTGGCCAACACCCCTTTCAAACATGACTATAAATAATTACTAACCAACATTCAACATTCTTCAACATATTAATCTAAGACATGATCCTAGACCCATACATACATCAACCCACAATTTGTAACACAAAACGACCCATAATCATAAATGACCCATTTAACAAAATATATATATATATACCCAAAAGTAACGAAGACTTGACGGGGGTTCCAACTTCAAGACTTTGTCCAAGAGTGAGATCTTTCTACTTCAAGCTCCAAAAGCTAAGCTACTACAACACTTCAATCTACACCTTATCCTTACCTTTACTTGATTCACTGGTACCTATAATTAAATCATAAACTATAACGTAAGCGAATGCTTAGTAAGTACATAGTAAGAACAATTATTTTAACACAATTAGGAGCAATACTATAACATATAAACATACCTCACATACCATAAAAACCATGCGATTCATAACATAAAATAAGCTATGGATCCAAGCTAACTATAACATGCTCCAATATCACTATAACATAATTTAGACTATAACAAGCTCATTACTAATGTACTTACCTCAATTCACCAACTAAGATTTCTACTTGAAATTATTATAAGTCTCCACTTGCTTCCTTCTTGATTCATATAAGGGTGTTAACCCTAATTAGTGTCTAATTCAAATATAAGATAAAAATCAATAACCTTTAATTTTTTACTCTAATTTCTTCATGAACCCTAATTCCTAATTAGAGATTAACACTTACTTGAGATAGGAATATGATTAGGAGCTCTTAACAACTTGTTTCCTCATACTTTCTTAATCAATTATCCAAAATTAGGTTAACTTCACTTTTCCCTCTCTTTTTGGTCTTCTGGAACTCGATTTTCTCATACACTATCTAAAATTCTGGATAATTCTTGCTCCTAAATGATAATTATCCTTTAAACTTTAGTCTATTGACAACTTTAGTCCTCCAAGTCTCATTTGTCTTATATTGACCTCATAAGTTCCTATAACTTAACACTTTTATAGTTATGATTTGTAACTTAACCATTTTACATACAAATACATTCTAAACAATATAATATTATTACTTATATAATATAATAATACCTTAACGGGAATCAGGTGTAACAATTCTCCCACCCTTAAATGGGATTCCGTCCTCGGAATCTATTCTTTGAATAAATGAGGATACTTATTCCTCATCTTCTCTTCGGGTTCCCATCTTATACTTGCTCCCTTTCTGTGCCTCCATTGGACTTTTACTAGTGGTACTTCCTTGTTCCAAAGTTGTCTCACTTTTCTCCCCAATATAGCTTCTGGTACATCCTTTTGTGAAAGCAATTCCGGATCAATCTCGACATCATCTAAAGTGACTACACTAGTCTCATCCACTAGACATTTTCTCAAATAAGACATATGGAAAGTATTATGAATACCTCTCATTTCTTCGGGCAATTCCAAGACATATGCTACCTCACCAACCCGTTTCAGGATTTTAAATGGTCCTATAAACCGTGGACTTAGTTTACCCTTGTATTTGAATCTAAAAACGCCTTTCCACGGAGAAAATTTTAACATAACAAGATCACCTACTTCAAATTCGATTGGTCTTCTTCGATTATTGGCATAACTTTCCACCTATCTTGTGCCGCCTTAAGTCTTGCCCGAATCATCTCAATCTTTTCAGTTGTCGCTAACACTACATCCATGCTGGCCAATTCCCTTCTTCCAACTTTTCCCAACATACGGGCGTCCTACATTTTCTACCATAAAGCATCTCATAGGGTGGCATGTCTATACTAGCATTATAACTATTGTTGTAGCCGAATTCAACTAGAGGCAAATGATCATCCCAATTACCTCCAAAGTCAATCATACAAGCCCTCAACATATCTTCTAAAGTTAGGATCGTTCTTTCACTTTGTCCATCAGTTTGAGGATGAAAAGTTGTGCTCATATGTAACTTCGTACCAAGTTCTTCTTGAAAACCTTGCCAAAAGTCTGAAGTGAAACGCTCGTCTCTATCGGAGACTATAGTGATGGGTACTCCATGACGTGCGACTATCTCGTTGACATAGATCTTTGCTAACTTGTGAACAGGCATATTCTCCCTAATCGAAATGAAATGTACTCTTTGTCAAGCTATCTACTATAACCCAAATTTTATCGTTTTTCTTTTTTGTTCTTGGCAACTTTGTAATGAAGTCCATGGTAATCTTCTCCCACTTCCAAACTGGAACCTCTAAGGGTTGGACTTTCCCGTACGACTTTTGGTGCTCATCTTTCACCTTAAAGCAAGTTAAACATCTTTCCACATACTTCACGCAATCCCTTTTCATACTCAGCCACCATTAGTTTCTTTTCAAATTAAGGTACATTTTCGTAGCTCCCGGGTGAATAGAATACTTCGATTTATGTGCTTCTTCCAGGAGTAATTCCTTGATGTTGCTTCTAAAAGGGATATAAACCCTTCCATACCGTGTCTTTATTCCCCGACTGTCTTCTTCAAGATGAGGAATATGAGAGGTGATACGTTCTTTTTCTCGATTCTCTTCCTTCAACGCTTCCTCTTGAGCTAACTTGATTTTGTCGAAAAGATCAGATGTAACAATCATCCGTAACGAGTGAATCCTAGTAACTTCATTTTGACCCTTGCGACTCAAAGCATCCGCCACCACATTCGCCTTACCAGGGTGATAGCGAATTTCACAATCATAATCCTTCAGCAAGTCTAACCACCTACGTTGCCTCATATTCAGATCCTTCTTCTCAAGAAAATACTGAAGGCTTCTTTGATCAGTGTAAATTACGAACTTCACACCATATAAATAATGCCTCCAAATCTTCAAGGCAAAGACTACGGCCGCAAACTCAAGATCATGAGTCGGGTATTTCTCCTCATGCTTCTTCAGTTGTCTTGAAGCGTAAGCAATCACTTTACCCCTTTACATGAGAACACATCCAAGACCGGAGTAAGATGCATCACTATAGACTACCATGTCTTAGGTTCCTTCCAGTAAAACTAGAATTGGTGCTTCACATAACTTCTTTCGTAAAGTAAGAAAAGCTTCTTCTTGTTTTTCACCCCACACAAAAGGAACATTCTTCTTGGTGAGTTCAGTTAACGAAGATGCAATTTTTGAGAAGTCCTGAATGAACCTTCGATAATATCCTGCGAGTCCAAGAAAACTTCAAATTTCACCAACATTCTTCGGTGCTTGCCAATTCATCATGGCTTCAATCTTTGACGGATCAACCTTGAGACCTTCAGATTTTATAACATGACCAAGAAATTGGACTTCCTGCAACCAAAACTCACATTTGGAGAATTTAGCATACAATCTTTCTTTTCTTAACGTTTCGAGAACTTCACATAAGTACGCTTCGTGCTCTTCCTTACTCCTGGAGTAGACAAGAATATCATCAATAAACACTATAACGGGCTTGTCCAACATTGGCTTACACACACGGTTCATGAGATCCATGAAGACCGCCGGTGCATTTGTAAGACCAAACGACATAACAAAGAACTTTTAATGCCCATATCGAGTCTTAAAAGCCGTTTTTGGAATATCTGCATCTCGGACCTTCAACTGATGATAGCCCGAACGAAGATTAATTTTTGAGAACCATTTTGCACCCTGAAATTGATCAAAGAGTTCGTCGATTCTCGGTAGAGGATACACATTTTTCACGGTAACTTTATTTAGCTCCCGGTAATCAATACACATTCTCATACTTCCGTCTTTCTTCTTTAGAAATAGAATAGGAGCGCCCCACAATGAACTACATGGGCGAATAAAACCCTTGTCAAGTAGTTCCTGGAGCTGGCTCATCAGTTCTTTCATTTCATACGGGGCTAA